>VDFB02093513.1:156906-322877 GCA_007258455.2 Sequoia sempervirens
GTGTTAGAGTAAACGTTTTAACTTAATTATATTAATTAAGTTACCTGTATTCCTCTCTTAAGATTTCACTTTAGATGCATATTGTGACATTTAATAATTATATTTAAATGATAGGCTATATTATGCATGGGCTTTTGGCCTGAAACAAGTCTCACGCCGTCATGGTTTTCCAGCAAGTTTTCCTGGTTTCCTGTTTACCGGTGAACCCACTTGCCATTCACCACCTGCCAAATGGTTTCAGGTAATTAATGCATGGACGAGTTTGTTGAGCGGTCGTCCTTTTTTTTCCTTCAAGTGTGCCGTCGGAATGTTTTTGAAGCCAGCCATGCACCTTCTAGATTTGACGGTGATGAAGTCACACCTTCGAGTGGCTTCCCTTCTTCTGCATTTACTCAGTTGGTAAATATCTGGCTGAGTTGTTCAATTTCTGGAAGCATTTACTCCTGGTAAATATCTTAATTGCCATCGACCGCTGATTTTTGCTATAAATTGAAGCATAATCTGTATAGAGACTACCACTTCTACATAGACTACCACTTGAAGCATAATTTGCTAGAAACAGGCTTCTACAGAAAGCAGTCAATTTACTCAAACAAACCTCAGAAGACTACGCAGCAGCCACCAGGAAAAGGCTGCCACCAGGAAAAGGCTTCTTCCACATAGTTCACGGTACTTTCACTTAATTCCATCAGCTCTTCTGCTCTCTATCTCTTGATTCCATTCGTTCTTCTACTCTTCAATAAACCTGTGTCTATTTATATGTAAATTGTCAACCTCTTTTTACAGCATGCTTTGCTTCCATGACAAGAATAAATTCAGCATCCTGATTATAAGCTGATTAGTTATTTAAAATACTAATCCTAAAGTTTACAGCCATGCACAAAACATCTTAAATCATTTAGGGAAGTAAACTGTTTGAAATAATACCTGCACCAATACAACTTGGCTCATTTTCTGCTCAAGTCGAGCCTTCTGAATAGCCTGCCGAACCTCAGGCGAAATATTCTGTAGTGCAGCCGGTTTGGTCTTTCTCTAACCTAGCCTATCTTCTCTCTTCAGCCTTTCTCTAGGCTTTTTCTCATTGAGTTTTCCACACCAGTCTGCCTGCAGCTGCTTCTTCACTCTATTCATAATTAACACAACAAAAATACAATATTTTGTCATAGACAGAAATTTCTAATACCAATCATTTTCAGCGATAGTAAACTGAATAGCATTTGCACAAGAAAATCTAAATTTGGTATTATCGTTTCAGAACATATAAGGAAAGGATTACATTGAATGCACAACTAGAATTACTGAGGTGCATATTAAGCACTTAAATTCAGTTAGTCAAGCTTTGTTTATATAGGATGGGCAGACTGGGAAATAATATATGCATATTACCTCATGCACTCTTGTAAATACTAGCTACAGTTGTGAGCCATTTTGGCTTGAATGTCTGGGATTTACTTTTGACCAAAACTGAACCAGTTGATAAATTCATACAAGCAAACTAATTACAAATTCTATAACAAACCCACAAAAAAAAGAATTAGAAAACCATCTCTACGAGATTTCATAATTTAGGGAAAAATGAGCAGTAAGAGATGTGAGTCTTACAACCACCATAGGTCCTGATTGTTTCCTCTGGATTTTTTGCAGTCCTCTTTGGAAACATTGGCAGCAATTACATAAATGTGGGGAGCACCAATGGAGGTGGAATTATCAACAACAACCTTAAGTTGGTTTCTCTTCTGGCAACTAGCACTAAATTTGCTCCTTTCTTGGCATATTGATAAGCCATTTGTTGCCATCAAACAAAGCATACACTCAATACATCTCAGATTTTACAAAACAATTGAACATTGCACACTAGGCTTTCTTCAAAACACATACCTCTCCAGTTCTAGAAGATGAACCGGTGATTGAACCACTTTGCCCTGCATATTCTCAGAAAATATGAAATGGTAAAGCCACCCACACATCTTCATCAATGCCAATGCCAAGAAGAACATTGCCAGCCGAGGAAATGCTAAATTCTGAAACATCTGTATCAAATCCATCTTTCCAATCAATTTCAAAAATTGCACAGAATAGTTTGGACTCTGAGTGCTACCCCTCTGTTTTGAGCACTGTCTCCTTATACGCAAATGGGATATACATTTGGAAGACGTGTGTAAGTGTACATTGACAGATAGTCCATGGAGCATCATCTCCTTACTATTTCCATGGGGAGCTTTGTGAGTGCCACGTTAATTGTAAAAAATATTGCAGTGCCATGTGGTTTATAAGGAAACAACGTAGTGCCATGTGGTTTATAAGGAAGCAAGGTATTATGCATAAGTATTTAGGCCTAAATTAGAATGCTAGAATTAATGAATATATCATGAATGACAGAAACCTGCCTTGAGATCTGTAGTAAGCCTATTAGCGAGAGCCAAGAGTAAAGTCGTCTTCCCCGAGCCCGGCGGTCCAAGGAGCAAAGTCATTCTGCATTGTACAACATCATTATTTCTAAGAAAGTGCGAGCAACTAATAAAATCATTTCTTATTCAGAGGTCACAACTCACAACTAAAGGCATTATTCCGCCATTATGTACAAATCTTAAAAGGAAATTGTGTTGTACCTGCCGGGTTTAATAATGCCGCTAATATTATCCGGGATCTCAAATTGCCTTTTCCTATTACCCAGAGCAGTAAGGCTCCCTAAAATCATCTGAAGAAAGACAATGTGGCGTCAAAGAAGAAGCATTGTATTTTGCATCTTCTTCACAGAATGGTGGGGGAATTCCGCCCTTGGAATGCCTGCGTTGCACATATGATACCTCACTTGCATGGCCATACCCACTATGACTAACAGCCTTCAGCAGCAACTCATCAATGTCATCTTCACTCTTGCCTTTCTTCCTACCGATTGTGTTAGCTGTGACCATATTAACATGTCAGAAATTAATAAACAAAAGGATTCTAAAGATGGTGAAAATGATTGAAATGCTTTTAGAATCGGCTGTGAGAGTTTTGTTTGTATCACATTTTCCTAATCTCTGAGAAAAATTTGGAGATTATTTTTAAATACCAAATAATTAACACTCAAATGCAATTTTTCTACGGTAAAAATATAACTATTTGTTGAATAACTAATGCGAGAGATGTGCCATTTGGCATGCCCCCACTGCTATGTGCAGTTTCTATCTATCTTTTTAGTCAGTTTTAGTTAGTTGTTTTCCTCACTGTTATGTTTTCTATCTTTTGTCAGTTTTAGTTAGTTTTTTAGAATCCTTCTAACGATCTTTATTGCATGATAATGTATGTAAGAAAAAATCTATTGTTAGTTTGTTTCTGTTTTTTTTCATAAAGTTTTCTATGCTGTAAACCTATTTATTTTGATGAAATATCTTATATGTAATTGTTATTGATAATTGGTAATTTTTTATTAAATTTCAATTATGATTAATTTTGTAAATTTTTATCTTGTTTACCATGGATCATCTTGCTTGCACATAACAAATACAAGTGGTCAAGACAACAACTATGAGCATTTGTAGATAGATATGTGTTGTATTTCGAATTTTCAATAGGTATAGCACAATACTTCAAAAATCTCACTAGTACTCTTAAATCACGTGATAATAACATGTGCTTATTTTTGCAAAAGAGAAAAATTAAATTGTAGTAGTGGATATGTTGAATTAGATCAACTAATGGAATAAAATTAATTTTGTTGCAGTTTATAAAGGAATGCTTCTTCACTAAGTTCATCTTCATTGAAGCCTTCATTCATATTCACATCTTACTTAGCACCTAGATTATTATTTTTGTCATCTCTTCAACAAATGCAATAAAAAACTTTAAAATGACAATTCCTTAAAGTTGGTATATGTACCACAATAACCTACTTAGGTATATCAACATTAACTTGTTGATGTTATCCCATTTCGATGTATTTCTCTCTATGTTAGTATGTATTTCAAAGATTTATAATCCAAAATTGTTTTCCTTTGTAATATACTGCATTTCCAATTAATTAATTATTCACCATTGAATTTAAGGATACAATTTGAATTTTTATCAAGTATGTTTTTAATATAAACTGGGAAAAATTGTAATAATTTATTTACAATTTGAATTTTAATATTTAACCTTTTTTTATTGTTGGTTTAATATTACTATATAGAGAAAACTTCATTCTTTTTGTTTGTGTTGATCATTGAATGCTCTTCGATAGTCAAATGTAGATTGTCTTTGTTATAATTAATTGTAACTAGAATGTCTAAATGTTTTATTATTTTTTATTTAAAATTGAAGGATATGATAATATGAGTTATTTGTATTTAATGTTTTATATGTATTTATTAATGAGAAAAGCATTACTATGGATTATTATTTATTTAGTGGAGATGGTTCTTACAAATTTAATATGTATTATAAGATTTAGTTCTATTGAAATAGATTGGTTGAATTTAATGTACATAAAAATAATTCATTTTTTGTTTCTTATATGATACTTTAATTAAAAGATGAAGTAATATAAATAATTACAATCATACTAATAAATATCACAAAAAAAATTAACTATATTTCTATAAATGAATTCACACTCCACATAACTAGTTAATAGATTTATAGTTTTAGTTAGAAATATATATTTTTTGTTCTATACAAAATTAACTATATTACTGCACGAGGAGTTGAGAAGAAAAGACATAGGCGTGAAGTCAAAAACTCTTATTTCCTTGTATGTTTGTAAGAAAATCCACCCAAAGAAAGAGAACCTAGCCACCATTGATGATGAAAGTTCTTCAAAGAAGAAGAAATTAAAATGTACACTATTGCAAGAAAACTAATAGTTTAATTATCCTTGTTAGAGAAAGCAAGAGAGAAGAGGAAAATGAAAGAGAGAGAGATGGTGAGACAATTTTAATTATAATTTTGAAGGTAAATTTGTTATTTAAATTAAATATATGTATTTATTATTATAAAATTGCAAATTTCCTTAATTGGATTTCATCAATAATGTTTATTGTACGAAAGTTGTTAAAATTGTAACTGTTTATTATAGAAGTGCAATTTAAATTGTAAAATATTGTGTTTTAGATTTAATGAAATAAAATAGGTGCTAGTATATTTTTTTTGTGATATTTATTAGTATTGGCCAATTAAATTTATCAACAATCAATTGATATTGAACAATTACAATTAAGTTACTTTTTTTATTATTTAATGTGGTATTCTTTAGTATGGAAAAGTTATAGTTAATGATTTATTTACAATATAATATCCATTAGTATCAAATAGTTATCAATTGGATATTTAGTTGTTTGTATAGTTATTGCTTGATATTAAATATAATTGTCTTTTTAAAAATAATATTAGCAATAATTATTATTCATAAGTAGAATTGTAAAAAATGATAAATTACCACTTAAAAAACACATATATTATTGGAGCATAGGGTTAAACACTGACACAAAACATATATTATTGCAGCATAGGTTGTAAGATACAACTCAACATCGTCAATTAAATAGCAATGGATATTATTGACATCTCCAGTAGTTCCAGTGGGCCAATGTTGTCAGCCAATTCGACACCGTCAATCAATGGAAATCAAAACTCTACAAGTCAGATACAAGATTTTGCAAATGACATTACAGTTAGTTGCCTGGACTTGCTACAACAAGCGAAGGCCACTGTTCAAAACATGCAAAGTGTCCAAGATTTGGACATTCAGTCAATGGAAGTAACAGTACATGAGTTCCATTCAACTTGTGAGAAGTTGAGTTCATTTTGTACTTTCCTTCGTGAAATGAAAGCGGATGAGTTCTATGGACAAGGTGGCTCTATCTACATTAAAGAAGCGTTCCAAA
Source organism: Sequoia sempervirens (assembly GCA_007258455.2). Lineage (NCBI taxonomy): Eukaryota > Viridiplantae > Streptophyta > Pinopsida > Cupressales > Cupressaceae > Sequoia > Sequoia sempervirens. The sequence continues at coordinate 162,756 of VDFB02093513.1, forward strand.
ATTACTTGAACCATCCCTAAGATACATTATCACTATAAATGTGGATATAGTAGTTGATATAACGATATAACTTCAGCTTTTACCAACTTATGGATAGTTGGATATTTTGTAACTCCCTTAAACAAATGTAAGCTCCAATATACTATGAACAAGGCACTTCTCCTCGCAATAAAAAGATCCAATATGTCACCTACTACAATACCATGTAACACATTTTTTGCTTCGAAAATATGTATACATTGTTCTCTCGCTATCATTTTGCATCTTGGTTCTTGACTTTTGCTTTTGTTTTGTATATCTTTACTTGACCCATATGTCGAAATTCCAAAAAACAAATGCCATGTTCAATTGCATATAATTAAGAATAGTAGTTTGCATATAATGTGTTGCAAACCTTTCCTCATTTGACTTCAACTACGCATAGTCTAACCATTGTGTTCACTCCAACAAATATATATCGCCAACAAATGCTATATCTCTCCTTCAATAATTGTCTCATTTTTTCACCTACATTCCTTAAAATTTGATCACTTAGTAGAACGATAATATTGTACTCACTTCCATTCTTTTAACATATTTCACATTTCTAGTATACTATATTAACATACATGATAGATGTATCCTCAATCATAACACAATCCACATAAAATTAGTGCTCTCCAATAATAGGATAAAACATTTATGAACCAAGTAACTCTCTTTAATCTTATTGTATTCTCATTCGTTGTTTATCCCTTGCTATTAATGCACTACTTTTATACTCATTTGTTAGAAAGCATGTTTCCTCTTATTCCTTTAGCATAGAATGCAGATCTAAACATTTAGAGTGCATCCAATTTAGTTAGATTACTTAATAGCGTGAACTAAATTTTTTACTCACTACACTCTCCCTTTTTGTTTTCCTTACAAGTGCAGCAAGCTAACTTCTAAAGGCCACTATTTTGACATACATACCTATTCAAAATCACATTTACAGGTATTATTCTAAATTTACTTTAACTCTATGTAACTTCTATACACACTTTTATTTAAACTACTACTTGTATGGTCGCATTCAAGAACATTGTTGCTTTCTAAAATATTATCAAATTAGTTAAGTATATTTTGTTGGGTATACAACATATTAATTTCACACTTCACAAAGTATGCTTTTTATACATCATTGAAAGTAAGTAATAGCTGCCAACTACAATTTACTTTTGCAAGGACTAGTTCGCTCTCTTGCCACAATGTTTTCTTTGACTTTGAACGCAATTAAGATGATCCATGATGGAAACGTAGACCTACAACCCCATCTACAAGCAATAGATATTTCAATGTTTGGACATGGGCCTGAACCAACCAATCGCTATATACTACAACTCTCTGATGGGGTGCATAATCAGAAGGCTACACTTCCAAAACAATACAACCACCACATAGATTCTGAAGAACTACAAAAGGGCTCTATAGTTAAACTCATTAAATATAGCTGCCCTGTTCTTTGCAATTCAAGGTGAGCCATCATATTTTAGTAATTTGCTACAATATGCAAAATCAAAACTTTTAGATTATCTTTCATGAACTCCATTATTTTACATATCATCCTATTGATAATACTTCTTTATTTTACACTCATAGGTGGATCGTCATATCGGAATTAGAAATCATATGTGGGCCGCAAGATATCATTGGCGAGCCCACCAACCTCTTTGAACAGCAAACCCAACAAGTACAAGCCACGCCTATAAGCCTTGATAACAATGTTATAGTACCGCAACCACCTCTCCTGACAAAATATTCCTTGACTAAGGATGCAATCAAGCTGATGAATAATGGTAACCTAAACTTGCAACCCCATCTACAAGCATTAGAAATTGCACCGTTTGGCCATGCACTCAAATTGGTTGATCGATATAGAGTGGATCTCTCCGATGGGGTACATAAGCAGAAGGCAACACTTCCAACAAAGTACAACCAATGCATAGCTTCTAAAGAACTCCAGAAAGGATCTATACTCAAATTGATAGGATACAGTTGCCCTATTCTTTGCAATTCAAGGTGAGCCACGCTATTTGCATGCATATCTACAAAATTCACAACTACCAATTTGTAGCCTAGCATTTTTATCAGCTCTACCACATTTAATTGTACTCAAAATACTGACTCGTTTAATCTTTATAGGTGGATAGTCATCTCCAAATTAGAAATCACATGTTTGCAACATGACATCATTGGTCAACCTGCCTACCTGTTTGAAGAGCAAGTCCAGAAAGTAACTTCTACAAACTCAACTACTCCATCTACAAGCATGAGTAACATTCCTATGGTGACAAAGCCACCTACTCAAAGGGCACTATTTGGGTTAGCCTCTTCCCTACAAAAGAAAGACTCCCCATCCAATATTATGCCCATAAGAAATTTGAATCCATTTCAGACAAGGTGGCTTATAAAGGGTCGTGTTACCATGAAAAAACATATGCACCACTTCAACACACAGAAGGGACAAGGGCAGGTCTTCTCTTTTGATATTGTTGATTGTGAGTGCACTGAAATACGAATAACATGCTTTAATGAAGTTGCAAACCTTCATTACATGAATGTACATTTTGGAGAAGTATATACAATATCTGGTGGGACTATTAAGTCAGCTAATAGGTTGTACAACAAACTGAATAGCCAGCTTGAAATTCTTTTAGTCGAGGAATCCAAAATTTCTCACTCAGAAGATGACCTTGCAATTCCCAAACATAAGTTCTCCTTCACACCCTTTAAGGACATTTTAGAATTGAACAATAATATCCTTGTTGATGTTATTGGAATAGTCATATGTGTGGACCCAAGCTCAACCATAAGGAGGAGGGATGGGACTGAAGTTCTTCGAAGGAGCATCAAATTGATAGATACCTCTTCATCTACCATTAATATTACTTTATGGGGTCCAACAACTGAAAAGGAAGGCAAGCAACTGCAGGAGAGCTATCACTTAAAACATGTGTCCGTACTTGCAATAAAAAATGGCCGTGTCACTGAGTATAATGGCAAGGTCATAAGCACGTTGGCAAGCACCCACCTATTTGTAAACCCAAGAATAGAGGAGGCTGAACAACTCAAATCATGGTTTGAACAGAATGGGGCTAATGTCACTCCATTGAATACACAACCATTGGATGCACCTCTCGTGCTTATGAGGAAATCAATTGTTGATATTGAAGAGCAAACTACCAGTGTGAAAAAAACTTTCCAATGCACTCTAAAAGCATCAGTGCAATACATAAAAACAAATTCATTATGCTATCCATCTTGCCCCCTTGACTTAGATGGAAGACAATGTAAAAAGAAAGTTGTCCAGAATGATGATCAGACATGGTATTGTTCCAAGTGCAAAGCTACTACTCCTAAATGTACCTATAGATACATACTCCAGCTAAAGGTCGCAGATCATACAGGAATATTATGGGCTGTTGCTTTTGAAGAACCAGCTACCAAACTCCTTGGAATGTCTGCAGATAATTTATACATGCTACAATTCAATTCTGGAACAGAAATTGAAGCTGAAACCATAGTGAAAGGAGTGTTATTCAAGCAATTTATCTTCACAATCACAAATTCCTATGATTCAAGTGTTGCTCAAGGACGGGTCAAATCAACAATCACAAAGGTCGACAAGCTAGATTTTGTTGCAGAGAATTTGCTCATGTTGAGTGAAATCGCTACTATGTCTCATATTGCTAGTGTTTAGATGTACCTCAAGCACTCATATAATGTATATGAAATTTTGTAACACCTTATATAGTATACTTTCTAGAATTTTCATTCCATACATGGAATTTCAAAATCACATGTATATTGAATATATTGATGTTATAAAAAATATGAAAATACTGTGATATGTTTCTTCTACCAAATTACTCATGTATATAGCATACCAATTGTATCTCAACAACTTTTCACAGAATATAGTGATCGAAGAACTCATCAAAATTAATGTTTACCTTCTTCAATTTTGTATGTATTTGTAATTGTTCATTTGATAATTATAGTTCATATTTCCTTTACAGATGGCGACCTCTACCCCTAAAAGCATACAATCCCGTAAAAGAACTCATAACTACTACATGCAACATAAAGAAGAAATCAACATTCGCCGTCATTTCGAACGCATAGGAAAACAAGCAATAGAAGCCAATACACCACCTTCCTTTCAATCAAACCAACACAACATTGACCCATACGAATGTGTATCCCAAAATGAACACACTTTCAACATAGGTTTGTCAGCATGCACACATGAAACAATCCACACATGGAAAAATCAATCCACAAGCTTACCGCATTCTGAACAAAACTTTATAGATGCTTCAAAAAGATTTCGTTCAAAACTAGATAAACTATCCAACTTACCAACTTGCACAATTTGCCATGAATGCTACCCAGGAATCCGTACCAACACAACACAAACCGGTCCAGTTTGTTTTAGATGCTTCCGTGAGACAGGTAGACATCGTTTCTCAGCAACTAATTTAATGGACCCAGGAGTACAGCCGTACGAGCTACGAACACTAACACAAGTCGAAGAAATGTTAATAGCACGAGTCAATCCAATAATACAAGTAACACATGCTCGTGGAGGCCAATACAAATATAGTGGCCACACAATTTGTTTCCCACAAGACATCAACACCATAGCAAAATACTTGCCACATAAAATAGAAAACTTGGATGTGTTGGTGGTTCGAAGAACCAATACAAGAGGTGACCATTATGACTGCTATGTAAGTAGGCATCGTGTGTGGGCTGCACTAAAATATAAAATCACAAATGACCCATATTACAAAGATGTCGAGGTGGATTTTGCATCCCTTCAGGAGCTCCCTGATACAAATACAGACATTTCCACTATGCTTCATAACATTAATGCTGACGATCACAATATTGTTGCTCCAATTAGTGCTTCCAAATTTAACGCAGACTCACCCGACACTGAATTCACTTGCTCCTCATCCTTCATGGCTAGGCTACCAAATAAACGTCGTGAACTAGAAATCATAAAAGAAACATTGCAAGTTAGAGATCACAATCACACCATTATAGATTGGCCAACACTTGAGTCATCACCAGTTAATGAATACAATACTGAAGGACTTCTAGACATGGCTTTTCCTTCTTTGTTTCCCAATGGCAATGCATTACATTTACAACCTCGCTATAGACAAATTGAAATGCATGAATATGTGTTGCACCTAATGAGGTTCCATGATAATAGATTTGGAAGGCACCCAAGGTTTAGATATTTTGTCTTGAATCTATTGATGCGTCACCGAAGCCAAGGTGTTGCCTCCATTTTTGTCAAGAAAAATGCTGAGGACTGCATACCAACTACCATAGACAACCTTCACCTCCATATACAAACGTTGCCTGACACTAAACTAGCCGAACAACTGATGCATTACGGATCATCCCTTAGAGGGACACGAGCATATTGGAATAAGTCTCGTGGTGAATTGTCAAACATGATCAACCAAATAGGCTCCCCAACACTATTCTTCACCTTAAGTGTGCAGACACCAAATGGCCTGATTTACATCAACTATTTACAAAGGGGGCAACCCAAACATCACTAAACAATAAAGATCGCATAGATAACATTGTTATGAACCCACATACCACATCCTTATACTTGCATCAAAGATTCACAGCGTTTCGTGAAGAAGTCTTAGAGAAACTATATTGCGCAACAAACTACTGGTATAGATATGAGTGGCAACATCGAGGGTCTGCACATGTACATGGCTTCCTTTGGATTGAGGGTGCACCAAACATGGACACTCTTAACTGGAGCAATCATACAGATGTAGACATAGCAAAATCATTCTTTGATAGATATGTCAGTGCTTGGAATCCTCAAAATCTGGGAGATAGAAGCAACACATTCCATCGATCTTCGCAAGACGATCCATGCTTACTAACAACACCCGAAATATTTGATACAAACACACTTACTGACTATGAAGAGTTACTTAACCGTGTCCAAAGACATACCAAGTGTTCTGAATCAACCTGCCTTCGCAAGAAAGGGAACAACATGGAGTGTCGCTATAGTGCACCCTGGCCTGAATGTACCAACTCTTCATTGTGCAGTGACGAAGCTGGGAAAAAAACCTATTGCCCTGCACGTAATGATGATAGATTGAATATACATAGTCCAGCAATGCTTTCCATATGGAGGGCCAATATGGATTGTCAGCCCGTGCTTTCAAAAACACTAGTTCTAAAGTACATTGCAAAATATGCCGCAAAGGCAGAAAGAAAATCTGAGAGCTGCCTTGATATGTTGACACGCATATGTCAAAAGCAAGCACCCCAAGACAAGGCACTTGCAGCATACCGAAAATTCATGTCCGAAATTATTGCTGATCGTGATATAGGTGCACAAGAAACGTGCCATATGTTACAAAAGTTGCCCCTTGTTGTTTGTAATCGTGATTTTATGGTGCTTAATGTTGGTAGAAAAGTTTTCAACCGAATCCAAACAAACCGAAATGAAAATGCATTGGAGCTAACCTACATCCATAAATATACACAACGTCCTCTTGAAATGGATAAAGTAACACTACTTGAATCTGCACGAACATTCTCATTCTCATCAAGTCGCAAAGAGTACAAGTGGAAAGAAAGGAAACATAAGGCAATTATCAGTGTCTTCCCTCGATTTACTGCTATTCCAAAGGAGGATTCAGAACATTTCGAAACATTTTGTTGGAGTGAACTACTTCTTTACAAGCACTTTCGCAACATTGAAGCAGACATTGGTATCGAGAAAGAGAAAATTGTTGCAAATTGGAAGGAGATGAATTTACGCAAATACTGTGTGTGGCATGTTGACCGTATAGTTGATGAACAAGTAAGTCAAGAAGAGGAAGAGGAGCCAGAAGATCAAAACAATATAGGCAATACAATTCAATTGAATGAATGGGAGTTCTTATCGCAATTGGGTCTTGGTACTAGCGGGAATTTTAATTCCCTCGATATGCTTGGAAGACGTGACTTTGACACTTGCCACAACTGGAATGCCTGTACAATACCTCAACCGTTACATGAAACTGCAGAGCATTTCATATGCACAAACAAGGTGGACCAACATGATAGCCCAACATCCTTTGAGTTTAGCAACCTCCCATATCCACTCTCTCCCAAACAACAACTCGCTTTGACACTTGTTATGGACCACTACAATTCTTATGAAATAGAAAAACCATTGTACATGATCATACAAGGCACAGCAGGAACAGGAAAATCCTATCTTATTCATTGCATTAAACACTCCCTTTCCAATTTAGTGCCACAACAACATAGCCCTCTCCTTGTTGTTGCTCCTACAGGAATCGCAGCATTCAACATACATGCTTCAACTATACATTCTGCCTTGAAGATTCCAATCAAAGAAATGCATCCATTGAAGGGTCAGTCGCTTGCAATGTTCCAACATAGCATGAGACACATAAAATACCTCCTAGTTGATGAGCTAAGCTTTCTAGGCCCAAAATTATTCTTAAAAATCGATACTAGGCTACGCGAGGCTTTCCCCCACCAACAACACTTATGCTTTGGTGGAAGATCTATCATTCTTGTAGGTGACTTTGCACAGCTACCTCCTGTAATGGACAAACCTATATATGTCGCCCACACAGATGCGAAAGCCCTTTGGGAACAATTCACTATTGTTATCACACTAGAAAAAATATTTCGACAACATGGAGACACACAAGCTCAAATTGACTTTCGAAGAACTCTACAAAACATCCGTAATGCAGAACCGACTGAACAAGATTGGGAGCTACTAATGCGTCGCACAAACAAAGAGTTATCACACAAAGAAAACAAGTCTTTCGACCTAGCAATGCACCTATTCCCGACCAATGACTTGGTTGGAACACACAACAAAAGAATGATACAACTATTAAATCTTCCTATTGCACTTAGTATTGCAATAAAAACAACCCTACCATCAAAGATCGACAATGATGCTGACAAGCTTCCCCATGAACTCCTACTCTGTAAAGGCCAACGCATCATGCTAACTACAAACCTATGGACTCAAGCAGGCCTTGTAAATGGTTCTCTTGGACAAGTTGTAGATATTGTATACACGGAAAGCTCCAAACCACCAGATTTACCATTATATGTGGTAGTAAAATTTGATACTTACAATGGCCCTCCTTGGAGCATCCATGCCCCAAAAACTATTCCTATATCACCCATATCACTAGGTGCTCAGAGGCAATTACCACTTTGCAGTGCATGGGCGATTACAATACATAAATCCCAAGGAATGACAATCGAAAGAGCAACAATCGATATAGGCAAAAAAGAAAGACAAGGATTAACTTTTACAGCTATATCTAGAGTTAAATCAATACACGGACTTAGGATCGACCCACCATTTACCTTTGATCGATACTCAAGAATGAAGAATAATCCATTCACAATTATCAGGAAAAAAGAAGAGCTTCGACTACGTCTTCTCTCTTTATGATGAGTACAGGTACACATACATTAACACCCCAGTCCCTCAAGAAAGCTATATTTGTTTTTCTTTTATCTTCACCTTACCATATTGATATACATAGAAACTATTATTTCTATACTTACCAAGCATTTGCAATCACATGCAGGTGCATGTTCTAGCTTCGTATACTCCTACAAATGGTTGCTCCAAGCTAGCGCATTTGCAATCACATGCAAGTGGATGTTCCAGCTTTCTATACTCCTACAACTGGTTGCTCCAAGCTGGCGAATCCTCCTAAAGTATTGGTCATTTTTAAGACATACAAAGACTGTATCACATTCAATACAATATTGAGCCACTTCCCATCCCTCCATGAAAATACAACAAACCCCTTTGCATACAATCCATACTACCAAATTGATCCATATCAAGAACATGAACCAAAGCATATTTCAAGCAATACCACGCAAAATCAACATCAAGAATCCAAACATCCAATAAACCATATACATATACCACCTACTGTTCCATCCACCCATGAGATGCTCACTCCTAAATGTACATGTAGCTGTTCCACAAAAAAAAAAGAGTCAACATTTGGGAGACTGTAGAGTCCTTATGATAAAGTTGCTATCAATGCTACCACACTTCATACCTTCAACCATTATTCACACATCATCCCATCCACCCAAAAAAATAAAGGGACAAATAAATTCAAAAAAATCGACAAATAATATGCAGATGGATACCATAAAATACAACACAAAAATCTCCATCAGTAAAAGAGACTATGGGGAAAAAATCAAGAAGGGAAGCTCTTCCATCAAATAAAGTCCAATAGTGCACAAGAAAGCTTTAGTAAAAGAAACTATGGGGAAAAATCAAGAATGGAAGCACTTCCATCAAATAAAGTCCAATGGTGCACAAAAAAGCTTCAATAGCAACCAAAAAAGACATATGCACACATTTTGGCCCAAACAAATCACCAAATTCACCTACCATTGCTTGCCTCCCAAGTTTGGAAAAAGAAAATCCAAACCATCAACCGTTAATGTACACCATCATAAGTTGGGACATCCATGATATCCAAATCTCAGAATAAACATGTGTTGACAACAACACTTTATCATAAGGACTCTTATGGCTCCCTAATCGAGATGTCTACATCTCAATGAGATTGCAAAAAAAAAAACAACAGCTACATGTGGCAAAAGAGGTACACGCATCTTACTCCATCCACAATAGATCCAACACTCCATCCACCTTATCCAAATTAAATCAATTCATCCATGTACCACCTACCAAATCCATGTTTACCCATCACCCCCCACATTCTGAATCCTCCTAATCTTGATTGACATTCGATCTACACCTTACACCTGCTTATGGTAAATTTCTTGATATGGATCATAATCATTCACTGCACCACCATTATACAAGTATTCTCCAGATACCCACACACACTCCAAATAACACCCCCAGCCATCCTTTCCATACCTTGCATTTCCATTGACCAATCCGTTTATTCCATGCACCCAACACTACATTCCATGTACACTCCTACAACGACAGCACTATTGAAGCAAACATCATGCAATATATCCATCTATTCCAAAAAAAAATGTAATGATTCGTGTTCTCAATCTATTACTGAGATTCAAACATTGTATAATCACATTGTATACTTACCTACTACTATCTTCTAATGTCAAACATTGTTACCTTTGCTAATGATAATTTGCATGTCTCTCCCCTTCTTACTTCTCTATAATTTTCTATCGGCATAACCCTTGCACCCCCTCCGGTGCAAGTGCTAGTCAATAATACTTGAATATGAAGATGCACACTGAATGCCTTTAAATATGAAGACTAAAAACTAATCACATAAATGTGTACCAAGTCAACATATAATGACTAGTGCAATAAGTGAGACTCAACACACATATTTGAAATTTGTGTCAATTTTGCATGGTGTGAGATCAATCTCATGCATTGCAAGATTGATCCAAGATAGGGATGTGGTAATATTAAGGCATATGTGAATATATAGAAGTATGTTCACATGAGTGTAATAGAAGACTAATTATGGAAAATATATCAACAAGAGTATGGATAGGAGAGGGCCAAATGTATGGGAATGAGTGTAAATGGAGAGGAGTGGTGAATCAAGGATGATACCCACTTTATACAAGAGTGTAATGGATTTGTTGATATGTAATTGTCTTAAGTCATTCTATTAAAATGGGTCTAAAATTATTCCATTAAATTTGTTACATCACATTGCTCTTGGTCTCAACTCCTCAACTTTGAAGGTTTTTCAATTAAATGTTTTCATTGCAATCTACTGAGACAAAGTTGTGGTTTGCATACTAAAAAAAAGTTGTGGTTTGCACCTCAAAGTCCTCTTTGTATGTTGTATCTCTTATTCTTTAGAAATGGAAACAAAATTTTCAAAATCTGGATAATGGTTTTGTAAGGCATAATTGTAGGAAGTTTTTGTTTTCTAAGTTCTCCTCTCCTCTAAAGGGTTCTTACATGACTATGGATTGTTTGGTTGAAAGGAGTTCGCTCACTTCCCATGGTTTGGATCCTCTAGTTGCTCAAGAACTTGATGTAAGATATGAGTTAGGGTCTCTTGTGGCAACCTTGGATAATATGGGAGTTGATTTTTGTAGAGTGTCATAGGAGCTAGAAGAAGAAGAAGTTCAACTAGATTCTACTAACATTCTCACCATCTCCCAAATTGAAAGAAAAAATATCAAAGTAAATTTTGGTCAATTGTCAAATGTAAATTTGTGTAAGGCAAGTTGCTTAATGTTCCTGAGAAGGCTATCTCAGATGGGGACAAGTAGGTAATGTTAAGGTTTTGTGTAAGCCATGATCACCTTGTTGAAAATTCAAATGAATGAATGATCAACTTACTACTTTGAGTTAGCTAGATAGGCAAAAGGGATAAATCCAATCTTGGAGGATTTATGGAATATTTTTAAAAAACAATAAGCTTCTATCATTGTAATTTGATCCATTTACGGAAGAGGGGTTGAATTCTTATAAGCTAGAAGAAGTTGGGAAAAGGAATTAACCTTAGACCGCTTAAATTTAGAAGCAATACTATTATGCTTAAGGTAAATGTTTGTGTCAGTGATGGACGGTCTCGACTTCTGAGTTATCTGATGGTGTAAAGACCTAAGGGAAGGATGGGACCCACAGTGTAGTGTGCAATACACCGACATTTCTTTTCTATTTGGATTACACTAAGGATAATTGTATTAGCCAATGAGAAAGTGTTTATCCAGTCACTATGGTATAGGTATCATATAGGACGTAGTTACTGATGTACTTGTGATGTACATATGGGTTAATATAATTATGATGTATAGTTCTTTAAAAGAGAAAGTTTGATTGAGCACACAAGTTCTCCCCATACGTTAGCACAGTCACTCAGTGCAAGGTCCAGGAAGGATGAGATTGCAAGGGGTCATGCTATGAGGGAAGATTAGATAAAAATATACTTATTTCCTGCATGATTTGGAAAGTAGAAAGTAAAACCTTTATTTTACTATATGCTTTAAATCATCAGGGATGATGATTCACAAGGGGGGAAGTATGTTACACCTCATTTCTCAATTACCAGGTTACTTTTACCTTCATGGGCAAATATGATGATAAATGTAAACCATGACCTTAATATGCTTAATAGGTGAATGAAATGTTGAAATATGCATTAAGATGTTATTGCTTTTGAAGGAAGGATTATGTTTCTTACTGATGGATAATGTGATGAATGAATGTGCATTACAATGTGAATACTTTAATGATTTATGATGCAAATAAATTTTATGTGAACAACTAACTACCTTTGTAATGCACTAAGTTGGATGCAAGAAGGATTTGAGCCCTCAGGTACGAGAGGGGGAGTATCACCTAGGAGAAGAACTTGGTCTAGTAACCCTTAATAAGCCTAACAGAGCATACACACACTCATGTCTTAGATTAGTTTAGTTGAGTCAATGGTTTGTGATTTGGTAAGTAAACTCTTGGTCATATGTTTGTGTATTGGTCTTTGATTTCCATTGGGTTGATAGGAAGATGGGGTTATTGTTTATGACTCCCTTGAGATAGTCTTGTCCATTTGAGTTATGACGCTAAAATCTTTTTGATAAGTTGTGGTATTTGAATGATTATGATTGAGTACCTTTATATGTGTGGGTACGTATATATGTATATAAATTATACATGTATATATGTGTTGTCAATGACACACACATAATAATGTGTGACTAATCGAACATCATATATATATATATGTGTGTGTGTGTGTGTGTGTGGGTTGACATATTGAAAGGTGATGTAGCATGTATATATATACATTAATGGAAATATGTATATGTATAGATATGTACGTATACATAATATATATACGAATACATAAATGATTATATATATATATATATCTGAAATATATAGATGAATATATATATAGTGGTTAATATATTTGAATATCAACCTATCATTTTAATGTGTATACATATGTAGTAATGGAAAAAGTATCATTTTTCCTTACTTGATTTGGGAATAATTGTCATTGAATTAACCTAATTTTGCCTAGGTTTAATGTTGTAATGTGTTGTAACACATTCACATTGATCTTGGGCGCCCTTTTTAATAAAATAAAATTTATACTTTATTTAAGTGTTGTAAAGTGTTGTAACACACTTTCACATTTATCTAGGGTCCTATTAATTAATTGTGGTTAATTGGATTCAATTATCCCCTTTTAATTCAAATTTAAGCCTTATTTATGACACCTTTGAAGATCTATCCTAACAGCCATAATTCAAATTACATAACATTTAATTGGGAAAAATCAAGGTCCTACAAATTGGTGCTATGACCTATTCGCCCTAGGTGGAAAATGGGTCCTCTCTCTATAGGACCCCCCTTTATCTACATATTTCAAATGGGTTTTTAATGTTCTTTCATTCCCCAAAGATAAGGTCCTAGTAAACAGTGCTAGGACCCATTCACCCTCGGTGGTGAATGGGTCCTCCCTTAATGAGGACCCCCTTTTTGAATTTCATTTTGGCAGGAATTTAATAATGTTTGTTTCCAAATCTGGTGGCTTGAATCGTTTAAATTTTGAGGTTAATCTCTTAATTTAGTATAAATAAGGGGTTAGTTCATATAGTTTCATCCTAGATTTTCATGAGCACTCAAGAGTACATTCACAAGAGCATTTCAAAGGCATTTCAAGGAAGATTATTAAGAGTTTATTGCATTAATTCAATATCATTTCATCATGTCAAGGGTTTAGTGCATTCATTCATGTTGTTGAGCTAAGAAAGTTGATGTAGCATTGAGGATCTACTTGCAAGCATTGTTCACATCTATTCAAGGATCAAGATCTACATTCTTCATGGTCACTACATTTTAGATTGCATATTTATCTTCCAGGACATCTTCCAAGGTATCAACATTGCATCATTTCATGTTCATGCTTCAATTACATTATTCCATCATTTGGTTTAATTACCTACAAGGGGTTTGACTTAGGAAAACCCTTATTCACTAACAAACAACAAGTTTTTCTCTCTTTGAATGTGTGCTTGCAGATTTATAGATTGAAGATCAAGTGGAGAAGAAGCTTAGAGCAAAGTTACAAAAGTTGTCAGGTTGCAAGATTGACATACAAAGTGCAAGAATAAAGAATTGAAGCTACAAAATCAAGTATAGGTTTTCGAGAGCTGACAACCGGGAATCTGAGAGTGCTGACATCAAGGAAAATAACCTAGATCTCAGTTTCAGAAACCCTAACAAGGACCCATTCACCACTAAAGGCGAATGAGTCCTTTGTGCCCTAAAAACAAGTTTTCTACAAGGTACACACCTCTTTGAGCTCTAAAAACTCCCCTCATAGTTGCTATAACAATCAGAGTCAATTCTTGATTGTTATTTATATCTTTTCACCCTCATAATTGCATAAATTATAGTGATTTTGTGGGAAAAATCCTAGTGGTTTATCATCTTGATTTATTTCATCTTAATATGCCCTAATTTTCCCACCTCATCATTAATGGTGAACCCAAAATTTTGAACATTGCAATTTTCTAATTTTTGAAGTGTTAGCATCTTAGATTAGATCTTGCATTCATTTGCATCTCATTTGCATTGAATTAAGATCTCATTTAGGGTTTCTTGCATTGCATTTACAATTGCATCTCATTTAGGGTTTAGATTTGCATTGTTTTGCATCTCTCTAAATCTGAAAAATACAAAAACAAATTGGTCATTGTGCATATCATTTAGATCTGATTTATTTGTATTTGAAAATAAAAACAAAATTGCATTTCAACATAGGTCTTTGCACTCATCTTTTCATTGCATTTCTGGAAAACCTAAAACTGAAACTCACTACCTTAGAACTGGAATTGAAAGACATTACTGAAAGCTTGCAAATCATTCAAAAATAGTTTTAAAATACCTTACCAAGACCCATTCACCCTTATTGACAAATGAGTCCCTAATCAGGTCAAATTTGTACCTTCTAGAATCTAAAAAGGCATTAAACTCACCCTAAAATCCACAAAAAATCTCAGAAAAACTTAACCAGGACCCATTCGCCCTTACTGGCGAATGAGTCCCTGTTAGCTATTGATCTGCATTTTCTAGAAATTAAAATCTCAATTTTAGGCTTTTGTTTGTTGCTATTACTTTCTCATTTCAGTTTCCTGATTTATTGTTTCATCAAATTCATTGCATTTAGCTTAAATTGCTTCATTTCAGTGCATTGTTAAAATTCAAAATTGCATTCAAACATTTCATTTCCAGTTTATTTCATTCTATAATTAGCAAATTACCATGTTTAAATCTGAAATTTTGAAAATGGAAAAATGTTTAAGAAATGTGTGGAAGTCCTTGTTCTCTTTGGTTGATGTTTCAAGTTGTGTTTTTGGCATTGACCCTAATCAAATTGAACAACACTCATGCTCACACAACTCCTAATGCATGTCCTCCTCATGATGTTGAAATCATTGGAGAAGATGACAACATTATGTACAAATTCGTAAATGATTGCCTAAACAACCTTGAGAATAATGCATCCTTTTACCCATCCATGAAACAACCAACACAACTTGATATGTTTGGTCTTTTACATCCTGAAATTGAGTCCCAAGTTAAGCCTAAGTTCCCTACCATAGGTGAACCTAGCTTCTCTAAACAAGCAAACATTCAACCATACTATGTTAACAAAGTAACCAACACATCAATTAACCTTGAGGAGACATATGGAAAAGGATTCACGATCTTAAGCAAACAAGGATGTGATACAACAAGTGAACATAAAATTCATCAACTCCTAGAGTAAATACCAACTGAAGATACCAGAGGGTTAGGATATCAGGATCCTCCCCCGACATAAGTAATCTTCTCCCTAAAGAAACACCAATGCCTCATAACGATGGAAGGATTATCTTAAATCCTCCTTCGAACATACATATCCTCCTTCCTAAAGAGAAACTAATGCCTCCTAATGAAAATGATAAAGAAGACAAGGTCATTTCGGGTCCTCTTGCCTTATATCCACCAAGGGAAATTGGTGAATCTAGCAAGCACAAAAGGCCTTACAAGTTAAAGAAACTAAATTCCCTTATATGCCACCTGAAATTGAAAGAAAATTAAAAATAATTCTAAACCAAGAACTTATAGCATTACCACCAATGAAAGAAAAGATAAGAATATATCCTAAAGGTGCAAATGTTCCACATTGTCGATACCACAGAACCCTGGGACATAGTATTGATGAGTTTCACACATTCAAATTAATCCTAAGCAATTTTCACTTCAATGGAAATAATTGTTATCAAGTGATTGCATAGCATGCCCTTCCGCTCCTTTCCATGTAATGGTTGTAGAATCATAACATTCTCATTATTACATGTTATATATTTATTTTCTTTGATGCAAGGAGCTCATTCTCATCACCTACCTCGGCTCATTCTTGCCTCGCACTAAGTGGGGGAAAGAATTTGATAGCCTTCCCACTAGTTCGACACTTGCTCTTGTCCCTTTAGTTAGTTGTCATCCTTCCATTTATATCAACCGAGATTGGGATACGGACGACCTACTTTACGTTGACTTGCATGTTCCTTACTAGTCTTTTGCTTTTTCATGTTTTCTTTATGTGATTGCATGTGCGTAATGTGATCTCCCGTGTTGTTTTGTTTGATGTACCTCTCTCTTTTTGTGCATTCCTCTATATGTACCTTTCATTCTTCTATATGTCGTAATCATTTCATTAGTCTTATGTTTTCCTTTTGGGGATGACACAAGGCGTCAAGACATTTAGGTCTCTTCCATGTTGACCCAAAATCTTTTCTCTTATCATTTTCATTTGTCTTGTGTTTTCCTCTTGGGGATGACGCAAGACGTCGAGACATTTAGGTCTCTTCCATGTTGACCCAAAAGCTTTTCTCTTATCATTTTCATTTGTCTTGTGTTTTCCTTTTGGGGATGATGCAAGGTGTCGAGACATTTAGGTCTCTTCCATGTTGACCCAAAATCTTTTCTCTTATCATTTTCATTTGTCTTGTGTTTTCCTTTTGGGGTTGATGCAAGCTGTTGAGACATCCATGTCTCTTCCATGTTGACCCGAAAGGCTTTTTCTTTGTTTTTTCTTTCTTTGTGCCATTCTTCCAGTTCTATGAGTATTTAGGGAATGATGAAAAATCCATGCTCTATGACAACTTTGTAGCAAAGACATACTAACCTCAAATCCATAGATCCCTTATGTATTTTTGGGGGAAACCCTTCCTATTTCATGACATAGCTTATTTCGAAAACATATGACTTGGCATAGGGTTTTCGAAGAAAGCTCTCATGTCTTAGGAAAAATATTTGGCTACTTTAAAGCAATTTCTCATAGTAATGGTGTAGCAACCGCTTTAAAGTGGGGGAATACATCAATGCCATCTTTTGACAAAATTTCATGGCATGATTTTTCTTTTTTTCTTGTGATGTGTCCTCTTCTTGGTGGTGTCATTGGGTTTGATACCCTCCAAGAGTGTACGATCTACCATCATGGCATGACACGAACAAGGCATCCCATGAGTGACGATTTGACACCCTTGACTTGTCCTCTCTTGGATACATTAGGCACAATGCTCCCTAAGAATAAGACCTTTACATAAACAAAGCAAAATCCCCTTTAACAAAAACTTACATACATGACATTACAAAAGCATTTACAAAAAGCATTACATTGTGGTGCCTTATCGAAGTTGTCAGGAGGATAACTTTGGTATGATATGAGATGCTAATATGATTCTCTCATTTTCCATATCATTGGGACAACTCACCTAGTGGATAGACTGAGGTTCCACTACCCCAGAGTGAGCAGCATATGTTACGAACAAACAGCCCCATTCCACATCGTGTTGGGATGGTTGTACTTGATCCTTTTGTTTTTGTTTATTTTTCTTGGCCTTTGACAAGGTATGATCATGTATCTTTGTTATTGTTGCATACTTAAGTATCTTGAATGTCTACATTAGTGTGATTTTGACATGGGTTCATCCTCTCACTAAAGTGGGGGAAAAATGTAGTAACGGAAAAAGTATCATTTTTCCTTACTTGATTTGGGAATAATTGTTATTGAATTAACCTAATTTTTCCTGGGTTTAATGTTGTAATGTGTTGTAACATTCACATTGATCTTGGGCCCCCCTTTTAATAAAATGTACTTAATTTGTACTTTATTTAAGTGTTGTAAAGTGTTGTAACACACTTTCACATTTATCTAGGGTCCTCTTAATTAATTGTGGTTAATTGGAGTTAATTGGCCCCTTTAATTCAAATTTAATCCTTATTTATGACACCTCCCAAAGATATTTCCCAACACTCATAATTCAAATTACATAACATTTAATTGGGAAAAATTAAGGTCCCAAAAATCGGTGCTAGGACCTATTCGCCCAAGGTGGAAAATGGGTCCTCCCTCTATAAGACCCCCCTTTATGAACATATTTCAAATAGGTTTTTAATGTTCTTTCATTCCCCGAAGATAAGGTCCTAGTAAACAGTGTCAAGACCCATTCACCCTAGGTGGTGAATGGGTCCTCCCTTAATGAGGACCCCCTTTTTGAATTTTATTCTGGCGGGAATTTAATAATGTTTGTTTCCAGATCTAGTGTTAGCTTGAATTGTTTGAATTTCGGGGTTAATCTCTTAATTTAGTATAAATAAGGGGTTAATTCACATAGTTTCATCTTATATTTTCATGAGCACTCAAGAGTACATTCACAAGAGCATTATAGAGTTTACAAGAGAATTTCAAAGGAATTTCAAGGAAAATTATCAAGAGTTTATTACAACAATTCAAGATCATTTCATCATGTCAAGGGTTTAGTGCATTCATGCATGTTGTTGAGCTAAGAAAGTTGATGTAGCATTGAGGATCTACTTGCAAGCATTGTTCGCATCTATTCAAGGATCAAGATCTACATTCTTCATGGCCACTACATGTTAGATTGTAGATTTATCTTCCAAGACATCTTCCAAGGTATCAAAATTGCATCATTTCATGTTCATGCTTCAATTACATTATTTCATCATTTGGTTTAATTACCTACAAGGGGTTTGATTAGGAAAACCCCTATTCACTAACAATCAATGTAATTTTTTCTCTCTTTGAGTGTGTGCTTGCAAATTTACAGGTTGAAGATCAAGTGGAGAAGAAGTTTAGAGAAAAGTTACAAAAGTAGTCAAGTTGCAAGATTGGCATACAAAGTGCAAGAACAAAGAATTGAAGCTACATAATGAATTATAGGTTTTCGAGAGCTGACAAACAGGAATCTGAGAGTGCTGACATCAAGGAAAATAACCCAAATCTCATTTTTAGAAACCTTAACAGGGACCCATTCACCACTAAAGGTGAATGAGTCCTTTGTGCCCTAAAAACAAGTTTTCTACAAGGTACACACCTCTTTGAGCTCTAAAAATTCCCCTCATAGTTGCTATAATAGTTAGGGTCAATTCCTAATTGTTATTTATATATTTTGGCCCTCATAATTGCATAAATTATAGTGATTTTGTGGGGAAAATCCTAGTGGTTTATCATCTTGATAAGCCCTAATTTTCCCACCTCATCAACATATAAATGTTTTTTATTAAGGGAAAAGTAGGTTTTGATGGGGCCCTAAAGCCTAGTACAGACAGGTTTTACAAGGACCTAAAACCCAAACAAAGAGAGAGTTGCCTAAAAAATAAGACACAAACCATTAGTAGCCTAAACAATAGAAACCATAAAGAGAAAGACAGGATAGAATGAGTTACACGAAACAAGAAATGAAGGGGCCTTAAACCCTTTTACAAACAGGTTTTGATAGGGACCTTAAACCCTTAGATAAACTTGAGCACCACCTAAATCAGCGAAGCGTCAGCAAACCAACTGCTCAGAACATCCATATCTGAGCCCAAAAAAATAGTGAACAAAATGGTGTAAAACACCAACAAGACCATGTTTCTCAAAAAAATCAGTAAGTCCCAACACCCCACCTCAATAGGAGCTTTGAGATACACAACAAAAAATTGCAAGAAATCAACTTCCCTACAACACAATCTCACCTGGTACCAGGAAACCAACTCAATCCCCACCTCTAAAGGAGGGATCTCCCCTCTACTAGAGAGGATGTCACAACCAACTAATCCATCGCAATCTGAAATCTCCAACCCCCTTAACTTCCACCTCCATAGGAGAAGCGTCCACCTAGGATCAGTAACTGAGGAAATTGGAAACCTTCACCTCCCATCTCCACCTCAAAAGGAGAGGAATCCACCTCCATAGAATCCAAGGAGAAAACTAGCACAGCATCCAAACAAGCAATTGTAGCATCCTTCGATAAACGTAGCACCAAGACCATACTGTGGACCAAGAGAAGAAGTTTGAATAACAACCACAAATCCACCATAACAACTATCAGGCTTAAACTCATTTGGGTTTTCAATAAGAGCTTGAGAAGTATCCCAACCATCAACCAATAAACAACAACATGAGGAATCAACATCTAGGATCTAGGATAAATGGTTGAAAACCACCCAGCCAAAAGAAAACAGTTTGGGAATAGCCTAGAAAAAGAACCAAACAAGTTGCTACTCAGTTGCAAGCCAAAACAAGACAGCCTCACAAGAAAAATGAGCATAGAAAACCAAAAGGGGTTCCAACCAACAAACGACGCCCTCTAAGAAGGAGAAATGGAGCACAAAACAAACAACGATAGCACGAAGGAGAGACCCTTCCCCAAACACTAAAACAAACCTTTTGGAGAGCAAAAATAAAACCAAAGAACAAACACCCAAGAAGCAATAACTGCCAAAGTTGGCCTAAGAACAAAACACCAACCTCCAAGGAAAGGCACCCTTCCACTAAAGAGAAGAAATGGGAAACACAACATTCCCAATGAACCTCCAAAGGAATGAGGGAATCCCCAGCAAAACATGGGGCCAATCTTAAAGCAGCACCAAGGAAAAGCAAACTCCCACCTCCAACACAACTTCCTAAAGAGCCAGCAACCACCAAGAAATGAGGCAAAATCACCCCAAAATTGAAACCACCAAGGAACACCACAGCCAGGAAGCCCTCTCCAACTATAGCAACATGAAGGCTAGAGAAGCATCATCCTCAAAGTAGTAAACACCAACCACCATGAGCCTTTGCAACTGGAAGGGAACCATAGAAAGCATGCACAAAAGCCCAATGGGAACAAAGAAGGAGAAGCATCTGCTCTCCCCAAAGACAACAAAAAATCCAACACAAAGGCATCGCAATAAACGACATCCACGCA
This sequence comes from Sequoia sempervirens, assembly GCA_007258455.2. Lineage (NCBI taxonomy): Eukaryota > Viridiplantae > Streptophyta > Pinopsida > Cupressales > Cupressaceae > Sequoia > Sequoia sempervirens. The sequence continues at coordinate 184,083 of VDFB02093513.1, forward strand.
ACACAAAGAAGTGTTGGAAGCCAAGACAAACCATCTGACCCCCACAGATGCAGCCTCAACGCCAAGAACAACATCCCTAGCTTCATCATCTTTAGATTCAAAAGCTCCATCATCCCACACAACCACCCATAGCAAGAAGAACACGCAAGAAGAAGAGGAACATGGCAAAGAAGCCATAACAAGTAGCTCTAAAACCGCACTCCAAACCTGCATAGAGAAACCAGTCGTTGTGAGCCACACAAGCCCATCGTCTTCTTTTGATTCGAACTCACCATCTGAATCTTCTCCAGAATATTTCAAAAACCCACCGCCACAGCACTTCCCACCTGAGCGCTCACCCATACTCCAATGCATTCAACTATATACATATAAATGTTAATATATATATACATATTATAGTGATAAGCATTTATAATATATATATATATATATTATAAATGCTTATCACTATAATGTATATATAAATATAGTGTTTATATTTGAAATAATGAAAAATTAGTTAAGGAACATAAACCAATGCATAGACTAAGAAATTAATGTTGCAAAGAGCTAGCACTATACTATGAAAAGAATTATTTTGTATTGTTGATTACACACAACCATATAGGGCATGCAATATGCAACATTATAATAAGTAATATTGAATGCAAAGTAAATGGTAATAATTGTAAATTCAGCGTTGCCTTATATGTGCATAAAGCAAACATATGAATGAGTCAATGGAGACTATGAACCACACATGGAAATAGGAATGTTGTTTATACATTGCTAAAGAGAATGAACGCAAATTTTAATGTGAGGAATAAGTCTTGGACTGCGCTATCTTTAAGGGCACTAATGTTTGGATATATGGCATCAAATCTGAGGTATGTGAAACTAATAAGAATTCTTTTAATCAGTGCCAAATTTTAGAAAAGCAATATGATAACCATGAGACTCATTCAATATAAACTTGGCAGAAATATAAGAAGGAATTCAATTTTCAAACCAAGAAGGAAACTTGTTGTTAAGCATCGTTGTCCCTTGACTCAGTAAAAGAGTCTTGTTGTCTCTTAAATTGAGTCAACTCAAATGGAAAGATTGTCATGTGTTGCAAGTTGTGAGTTAGTTAAGTTGAGTTGTTGCATGTGCATAGGAAGGTGGAAAAATTGTGAACTAGTTTGTATCCTTTAGATGCTCAATTTTTAGTATATATAGAGGTGCAATCTTCACCATTGGGACACACTTATCATTGTGATTTCTACACTACTATACTGTTGCATTTTATGTGTTAAAGTATTTTGTGAGAGCTTTGAGAGAGAGAGAGGATAGGTTGAGCATTCACAAGTATTAAGAGTTTGTAGTGAGAAGCTAGAGATTGTGATAGGCTAAATATAGAAGGAGTTGCAAGCTACTTTGTGGAGGTTGAGCTAGGGAACTAGATTTGTCAATTGGAGCTTTTGTATAGGCATGTTGATTTCTATTTCCTTATTATTTATGTTTGGAAGGTTATTTTTTTACGGTTGTCTTGATTAGAAAAGATTGATTTAAATATGTGTTATAATGCTTTGGATAAGCTTGCATGTTCTTAGTTGTTTCTTGCTTTGGTGGAACCTATCTATTAGGTTAATACTTTTATATACCCTTTATGGGAATTTATATGATTGAGCTTCTATTTATACTTTGCGTAGTTTTTCAATACTATTTGTAGATTGTCAATACTATTCGTATGTAGCATGAAATGTGGAATGTGGAATATTTTGTTGTCTTGAAGTAATTGATTTTTTTAGCTTATGGTGCTAGGTAAACCTTTGTGAATAATGAGGTTAGAAATACAACAGGGATGATGGCATGATTATACATGTAGGTTGTAGCCATTGTATGGTAGCTCTAGATATGTAGGACACAACACCATGCTCAGAAAAGGCTAGGATTATGAGGTTACCAAACCAATCTCTTCGTCAAAGGGTGGGGCCATCTTTCCAGTTTGGTAGATGTGTGAGGGACCGCAATAATTTTATGGTTGGTGGAAAAGCGCTTGAGTGATTCTTCTCCTCATGCAGTTGGTGGCCAAGATATGAGGATTTATGTGTCGGTATTGAGGACAACTAGAATGTATGCACCAAGGAATGGGGACATATAGAATGTATGCACTAGTGTTGGGACATTTGGACCACTCATATCTCTATTTTTGTAAGCTTGTTGAAGCTATGTATGCAATCATGTATCCATCTCTATGGAAATTGTAAAAGTAAAATATCATCTTGAAATTATGTAATGTGAAATTGTTCCTTGTATTATAGAAAAGACTCTTTGTTATGCAATGGGAAAGTTTGAAATATGTTTCATAATGTGCATCTTGATATTTAAATGAAAAGAAAAAATATATTGCTCATAATGTTAGTAGAATAAACTGTTCACTTGTGGGTAAAACATAGTAAAAGTTATTGGGTAGAACAATGGGCATGTTACATATAACCACTCACAAATATGCATGAAATATAAATATTGAGACATGAAAGTATATTAGATTCCATGTAAAGTAATGAACCAAACTAGATATCTCTCTATTTGCTCATCATTTAGCATGTGCACTCATGGGAACCTACAAAATAGAGAATATGTGCAATAAGTGAATTTTATCACACATGCAAATATAAAAACAATCTCAATGAATTTAGTGTACATATATGATCATAAGAAAGAAAAGGAGAGAACAAGATCAAAAAATACTCACTTGTACAAAAAGTTGGAACAATCCACTGAGTGTAATGGTCAAAGGATGACCTAGCATATTAGGTGTTTTCATGTCATTGTGATGTGCCCTTTTTGTAAAAGCTTATGTTGTGGAACAAAATGCCTATTTCCTATTTCATGTGCCTCTCTTGGTCTAATTTTGTGTGTGTGGTCTTCCTTTTCTTTCTCTTTATGTCCATCGAAGGTCCTCAAAGTCTCTAAGTATGGAGGCATGTACAATCTTCCAAGTGTTTGTAAGTCATCAAAGGTTCAAATTTCCTCATTCAGGCATGCCTTTCTATCTTAGTTTGACTTTTTCTTGATCCTTGTCAAACTTTCAAACTTCACCATCTCAACATATCTTTTTGTCCAACTCCACTTTTCTTTTATTCCTATCAAATTTTTAGACTTATCCTTCTTGGCATACCTCATGTCCATCCACTACCTTCATTTCCTTCCCCTGTCAAGCTATCGAAGTTGTCCATTCCACCATCCCTTTCTTCCAAACCATGTTTTTTTTTCCCTAGCCTTGTCAAATTTTGGACTTGTCCTTACCATCAAGGGCAATATTCTATCTATTGGAAGGTAACTATAATGATAATTATTTCCTATACAAATGATATGATTGATATCACATACATAATAGATGTAATTAAATAACTTTCTAAAATATTTTTTCTTAAATTTACCATTTATCATCAATATGAAAAAATAAAAGAATATAAAAATATATTTTATCTTTTCTATTTGAATTCTTAATGAAAAAAGTTTATCCTATAAGAATCCAAACCCAATATTTAAGAATTTCTAATTCATACATAACAAAAAAAAAGAAAAAAAAAACACTACATAACAAAGCAAACCAAAAATAGCATTCAAAGTTATGTACATAATTTGTTGTCAATATTCCACCTCAATCAAAAAGAATTACTGATCTATAAAACTAAAAAAATTAGTTTACAAGGGAGTTGTGTCTTTTTAGTAAATGCAAGGAACATCATGTGCATTTTTATTGACTAATGAGAATCAAAAAGAAAATGCAGATTAATTTAAGCGGTGAGAGCAGGGAAGAAAACAGTGAGAGCAGGAGCTTCTGGAAGGCGAATTCTTAAAACCCTAGGCGTGAATCTCTGTGTTTATAATCGTTCACATTTGATGTTATCCATTTTGGTTGCATTTTAGGGGGCATTCCTCTACAGGGATTTGTTGCTTGTGGAGGGTCGTGTCCTTATTTGGGTAGGGGACGTGATTTCAAGTTTCTTCTCTATTCTCCCACGACGGCAGAACTCATAACCTTGTCGTTATGCGGGTGAAGGTTGAAGCCAGGAAAATGGGGGCGACCAGGTGGAAATGTTGGATGACGCCCAATAGGGAACCCCTTTTTTCTGAAGGTGGCTCAAGGCAAAGCTTGGTATTATTGGAAGGAAAAGGTGATATTCCTGTTAAACGAGGAAGGATGGAGCGGAGAATGTAAGAGACAAAGAATTGCAGAAACATGTGGATAATGAAGCGGGTAAGACTTTAGAATGTCTTCATCCTGATGATGTGGTAGATAGCATTGTTGAATATCAAAATAAATGTGTTATTTTGTTTTTGTCTGAGAGACATTCCATCTCAAAGTGACTTCTACAAATGGGCTAAATTAACTAGGAAAGCAGGGGTTGGGAAATTGAGGCATTCAGAGGACTAGGGATAGGGAAAGGGTATGTGTCATGTAATTTCAAATCTATTGATCATGCTAAGGCACTTCTACTGTATGGGACCTGGGTTATTTGTGGTCAGATCTGTTATTTGATTTTCATGATGAGGGTCCCTCTAAATCTAGGCATCCCATGTGGATAGAGTTATTGTTCTTAGCCTCGCATTCAAACCTTTCTTAAGGGAGATTGTATCACAACTTGGGAGAGTCCTCTGGTGTAAAAACAATTATGATAAATTCTCCAATTTAAGCCCGTGCACCCAAGGGTTTGCATAGAAATGGACAAGAAATCAATAACCTAAGAATATCAAACTGATTGGGCTAGGGTTCAAGATTTTCCAACCATTAGTTTATTTAAACAAGATGAATGCTTGATTTTTTTGTCGACAAGAGGGACATTGAATTAGAGACTATCCTCTCAAGAAAAATAGATACATTCAAGCAAGTATATCAGCTTTACCTAATACACAACCATTGCAATAACATGTAGAAGTTGTCAAAACCAACTTTGAAGTCCAAGAACATCCTGCATGCAAAGGGATACCTATCATAGGGAAGAGAATGGAGAAAAAAGGAGGGTTTTGAAGCTCTAAAATATGAGAGATATATTATCAGAACAATCGAATGAAATATTTACAAAGATCAATCCTTAAAAGGAGATCAAGCAAAACCTAAAAGTAACCCAAATAGGTAGACATTTAATAATTACACTTGCACTGAGGGGGGTGCAAGGGTTACCGATAGAAAAATATAGAGAAGTAAGAAGGGGAGAGACATGCAAATTATCATTAGCAAAGGTAACAATGTTTGACATTAGAAGATAGTAGTAGGTAAGTATACAATGTGATTATACAATGTTTGAATCTCAGTAATAGATTGAGAACACGAATCATTACATTTTTTTTTGGAATAGATGGATATATTGCATGATGTTTGCTTCAATAGTGCTGTTGTTGTAGGAGTGTACATGGAATGTAGTGTTGGGTGCATGGAATAAACGGATTGGTCAATGGAAATGCAAGGTATGGAAAGGATGGCTGGGGGTGTTATTTGGAGTGTGTGTGGGTATCTGGAGAATACTTGTATAATGGTGGTGCAGTGAATGATTATGATCCATATCAAGAAATTTACCATAAGCAGGTGTAAGGTGTAGATCGAATGTCAATCAAGATTAGGAGGATTCAGAATGTGGGGGGTGATGGGTAAACATGGATTTGGTAGGTGGTACATGGATGAATTGATTTAATTTGGATAAGGTGGATGGAGTGTTGGATCTATTGTGGATGGAGTAAGATGCATGTACCTCTTTTGCCACATGTAGCTGTTGTTTTTTTTTTTGCAATCTCATTGAGATGTAGACATCTCGATTAGGGAGCCATAAGAGTCCTTATGATAAAGTGTTGTTGTCAACGCATGGTTATTCTGAGATTTGGATATCATGGATGTCCCAACTTATGATGGTGTACATTAACGGTTGATGGTTTGGATTTTCTTTTTCCAAACTTGGGAGGCAAGCAATGGTAGGTGGATTTGGTGATTTGTTTGGGCCAAAATGTGTGCATATGTCTTTTTTGGTTGCTATTGAAGCTTTTTTGTGCACCATTGGACTTTATTTGATGGAAGTGCTTCCATTCTTGATTTTTTCCCCATAGTTTCTTTTACTAAAGCTTTCTTGTGCACTATTGGACTTTATTTGATGGAAGAGCTTCCCTTCTTGATTTTTTCCCCATAGTTTCTTTTACTGATGGAGATTTTTGTGTTGTATTTTATGGTATCCATCTGCATATTATTTGTCGAATTTTTTGAATTTATTTGTCCCTTTATTTTTTTTGGTGGATGGGATGATGTGTGAATCATGGTTGAAGGTATGAAGTGTGGTAGCATTGATAGCAGCTTTATCATAAGGACTCTACAGTCTCCCAAATGTTGACTCTTTTTTTTTTTGTGGAATAGCTACATGTACATTTAGGAGTGAGCATCTCATGGGTGGATGGAACAGTAGGTGGTATATGTATATGGTTTATTGGATGTTTGGATTCTTGATGTTGATTTTGCGTGGTATTGCTTGAAATATGCTTTGGTTCATGTTCTTGATATGGATCAATTTGGTAGTATGGATTGTATGCAAAGGGGTTTGTTGTATTTTCATGGAGGGATGGGAAGTGGCTCAATATTGTATTGAATGTGATACAGTCTTTGTATGTCTTAAAAATGACCAATACTTTAGGAGGATTCGCCAGCTTGGAGCAACCAGTTGTAGGAGTATACAAAGCTGGAACATCCACTTGCATGTGATTGCAAATGCGCCAGCTTGGAGCAACCATTTGTAGGAGTATACGAAGCTAGAACATCCACCTGCATGTGATTGCAAATGCTTGGTAAGTATAGAAATAATAGTTTCTATGTATATCAATATGGTAAGGTGAAGATAAAAGAAAAACAAATATAGCTTTCTTGAGGGACTGGGGTGTTAATGTATGTGTACCTGTACTCATCATAAAGAGAGAAGACGTAGTCGGAGCTCTTCTTTTTTCCTGATAATTGTGAATGGATTATTCTTCATTCTTGAGTATCGATCAAAGGTAAATGGTGGGTCGATCCTAAGTCCGTGTATTGATTTAACTCTAGATATAGCTGTAAAAGTTAATCCTTGTCTTTCTTTTTTGCCTATATCGATTGTTGCTCTTTCGATTGTCATTCCTTGGGATTTATGTATTGTAATCGCCCATGCACTGCAAAGTGGTAATTGCCTCTGAGCACCTAGTGATATGGGTGATATAGGAATAGTTTTTGGGGCATGGATGCTCCAAGGAGGGCCATTGTAAGTATCAAATTTTACTACCACATATAATGGTAAATCTGGTGGTTTGGAGCTTTCCGTGTATACAATATCTACAACTTGTCCAAGAGAACCATTTACAAGGCCTGCTTGAGTCCATAGGTTTGTAGTTAGCATGATGCGTTGGCCTTTACAGAGTAGGAGTTCATGGGGAAGCTTGTCAGCATCATTGTCGATCTTTGATGGTAGGGTTGTTTTTATTGCAATACTAAGTGCAATAGGAAGATTTAATAGCTGTATCATTCTTTTGTTGTGTGTTCCAACCAAGTCATTGGTCGGGAATAGGTGCATTGCTAGGTCGAAAGACTTGTTTTCTTTGTGTGATAACTCTTTGTTTGTGCGACGCATTAGTAGCTCCCAATCTTGTTCAGTCGGTTCTGCATTACGGATGTTTTGTAGAGTTCTTCGAAAGTCAATTTGAGCTTGTGTGTCTCCATGTTGTCGAAATATTTTTTCTAGTGTGATAACAATAGTGAATTGTTCCCAAAGGGCTTTCGCATCTGTGTGGGCGACATATATAGGTTTGTCCATTACAGGAGGTAGTTGTGCAAAGTCACCTACAAGAATGATAGATCTTCCACCAAAGCATAAGTGTTGTTGGTGGGGGAAAGCCTCGCGTAGCCTAGTATCGATTTTTAAGAATAATTTTGGGCCTAGAAAGCTTAGCTCATCAACTAGGAGGTATTTTATGTGTCTCATGCTATGTTGGAACATTGCAAGCGACTGACCCTTCAATGGATGCATTTCTTTGATTGGAATCTTCAAGGCAGAATGTATAGTTGAAGCATGTATGTTGAATGCTGCGATTCCTGTAGGAGCAACAACAAGGAGAGGGCTATGTTGTTGTGGCACTAAATTGGAAAGGGAGTGTTTAATGCAATGAATAAGATAGGATTTTCCTGTTCCTGCTGTGCCTTGTATGATCATGTACAATGGTTTTTCTATTTCATAAGAATTGTAGTGGTCCATAACAAGTGTCAAAGCGAGTTGTTGTTTGGGAGAGAGTGGATATGGGAGGTTGCTAAACTCAAAGGATGTTGGGCTATCATGTTGGTCCACCTTGTTTGTGCATATGAAATGCTCTGCAGTTTCATGTAACGGTTGAGGTATTGTACAGGCATTCCAGTTGTGGCAAGTGTCAAAGTCACGTCTTCCAAGCATATCGAGGGAATTAAAATTCCCGCTAGTACCAAGACCCAATTGCGATAAGAACTCCCATTCATTCAATTGAATTGTATTGCCTATATTGTTTTGATCTTCTGGCTCCTCTTCCTCTTCTTGACTTACTTGTTCATCAACTATACGGTCAACATGCCACACACAGTATTTGCGTAAATTCATCTCCTTCCAATTTGCAACAATTTTCTCTTTCTCGATACCAATGTCTGCTTCAATGTTGCGAAAGTGCTTGTAAAGAAGTAGTTCACTCCAACAAAATGTTTCAAAATGTTCTGAATCCTCCTTTGGAATAGCAGTAAATCGAGGGAAGACACTGATAATTGCCTTATGTTTCCTTTCTTTCCACTTGTACTCTTTGCGACTTGATGAGAATGAGAATGTTCGTGCAGATTCAAGTAGTGTTACTTTATCCATTTCAAGAGGACGTTGTGTATATTTATGGATGTAGGTCAGCTCCAATGCATTTTCGTTTCGGTTTGTTTGGATTCGGTTGAAAACTTTTCTACCAACATTAAGCACCATAAAATCACGATTACAAACAACAAGGGGCAACTTTTGTAACATATGGCACGTTTCTTGTGCACCTATATCACGATCAGCAATAATTTCGGACATGAATTTTCGGTATGCTGCAAGTGCCTTGTCTTGGGGTGCTTGCTTTTGACATATGCGTGTCAACATATCAAGGCAGCTCTCAGATTTTCTTTCTGCCTTCGCGGCATATTTTGCAATGTACTTTAGAACTAGTGTTTTTGAAAGCACGGGCTGACAATCCATATTGGCCCTCCATATGGAAAGCATTGCTGGACTATGTATATTCAATCTATCATCATTACGTGCAGGGCAATAGGTTTTTTTCCCAGCTTCGTCACTGCACAATGAAGAGTTGGTACATTCAGGCCAGGGTGCACTATAGCGACACTCCATGTTGTTCCCTTTCTTGCGAAGGCAGGTTGATTCAGAACACTTGGTATGTCTTTGGACACGGTTAAGTAACTCTTCATAGTCAGTAAGTGTGTTTGTATCAAATATTTCGGGTGTTGTTAGTAAGCATGGATCGTCTTGCGAAGATCGATGGAATGTGTTGCTTCTATCTCCCAGATTTCGAGGATTCCAAGCACTGACATATCTATCAAAGAATGATTTTGCTATGTCTACATCTGTATGATTGCTCCAGTTAAGAGTGTCCATGTTTGGTGCACCCTCAATCCAAAGGAAGCCATGTACATGTGCAGACCCTCGATGTTGCCACTCATATCTATACCAGTAGTTTGTTGCGCAATATAGTTTCTCTAAGACTTCTTCACGAAACGCTGTGAATCTTTGATGCAAGTATAAGGATGTGGTATGTGGGTTCATAACAATGTTATCTATGCGATCTTTATTGTTTAGTGATGTTTGGGTTGCCCCCTTTGTAAATAGTTGATGTAAATCAGGCCATTTGGTGTCTGCAGCACTTAAGGTGAAGAATAGTGTTGGGGAGCCTATTTGGTTGATCATGTTTGACAATTCACCACGAGACTTATTCCAATATGCTCGTGTCCCTCTAAGGGATGATCCGTAATGCATCAGTTGTTCGGCTAGTTTAGTGTCAGGCAATGTTTGTATATGGAGGCGAAGGCTGTCTATGGTAGTTGGTATGCAGTCCTCAGCATTTTTCTTGACAAAAATGGAGGCAACACCTTGGCTTCGGTGACGCATCAATAGATTCAAGACAAAATATCTAAACCTTGGGTGCCTTCCAAATCTATTATCATGGAACCTCATTAGGTGCAACACATATTCATGCATTTCAATTTGTCTATAGCGAGGTTGTAAATGTAATGCATTGCCATTGGGAAACAAAGAAGGAAAAGCCATGTCTAGAAGTCCTTCAGTATTGTATTCATTAACTGGTGATGACTCAAGTGTTGGCCAATCTATAATGGTGTGATTGTGATCTCTAACTTGCAATGTTTCTTTTATGATTTCTAGTTCACGACGTTTATTTGGTAGCCTAGCCATGAAGGATGAGGAGCAAGTGAATTCAATGTCGGGTGAGTCTGCGTTAAATTTGGAAGCACTAATTGGAGCAACAATATTGTGATCGTCAGCATTAATGTTATGAAGCATAGTGGAAATGTCTGTATTTGTATCAGGGAGCTCCTGAAGGGATGCAAAATCCACCTCGACATCTTTGTAATATGGGTCATTTGTGATTTTATATTTCAGTGCAGCCCACACACGATGCCTACTTACATAGCAGTCATAATGGTCACCTCTTGTATTGGTTCTTCGAACCACCAACACATCCAAGTTTTCTATTTTATGTGGCAAGTATTTTGCTATGGTGTTGATGTCTTGTGGGAAACAAATTGTGTGGCCACTATATTTGTATTGGCCTCCACGAGCATGTGTTACTTGTATTATTGGATTGACTCGTGCTATTAACATTTCTTCGACTTGTGTTAGTGTTCGTAGCTCGTACGGCTGTACTCCTGGGTCCATTAAATTAGTTGCTGAGAAACGATGTCTACCTGTCTCACGGAAGCATCTAAAACAAACTGGACCGGTTTGTGTTGTGTTGGTACGGATTCCTGGGTAGCATTCATGGCAAATTGTGCAAGTTGGTAAGTTGGATAGTTTATCTAGTTTTGAACGAAATCTTTTTGAAGCGTCTATAAAGTTTTGTTCAGAATGCGGTAAGCTTGTGGATTGATTTTGCCGTGTGTGGATTGTTTCATGTGTGCATGCTGACAAACCTATGTTGAAAGTGTGTTCATTTTGGGATACACATTCGTATGGGTCAATGTTGTGTTGGTTTGATTGAAAGGAAGGTGGTGTATTGGCTTCTATTGCTTGTTTTCCTATGCGTTCAAAATGACGGCGAATGTTGATTTCTTCTTTATGTTGCATGTAGTAGTTATGAGTTCTTTTACGGGATTGTATGCTTTTAGGGGTAGAGGTCGCCATCTGTAAAGGAAATATGAACTATAATTATCAAATGAACAATTACAAATACATACAAAATTGAAGAAGGTAAACATTAATTTTGATGAGTTCTTCGATCACTATATTCTGTGAAAAGTTGTTGAGATACAATTGGTATGCTATATACATGAGTAATTTGGTAGAAGAAACATATCACAGTATTTTCATATTTTTTATAACATCAATATATTCAATATACATGTGATTTTGAAATTCCATGTATGGAATGAAAATTCTAGAAAGTATACTATATAAGGTGTTACAAAATTTCATATACATTATATGAGTGCTTGAGGTACATCTAAACACTAGCAATATGAGACATAGTAGCGATTTCACTCAACATGAGCAAATTCTCTGCAACAAAATCTAGCTTGTCGACCTTTGTGATTGTTGATTTGACCCGTCCTTGAGCAACACTTGAATCATAGGAATTTGTGATTGTGAAGATAAATTGCTTGAATAACACTCCTTTCACTATGGTTTCAGCTTCAATTTCTGTTCCAGAATTGAATTGTAGCATGTATAAATTATCTGCAGACATTCCAAGGAGTTTGGTAGCTGGTTCTTCAAAAGCAACAGCCCATAATATTCCTGTATGATCTGCGACTTTAGCTGGAGTATGTATCTATAGGTACATTTAGGAGTAGTAGCTTTGCACTTGGAACAATACCATGTCTGATCATCATTCTGGACAACTTTCTTTTTACATTGTCTTCCATCTAAGTCAAGGGGGCAAGATGGATAGCATAATGAATTTGTTTTTATGTATTGCACTGATGCTTTTAGAGTGCATTGGAAAGTTTTTTTCACACTGGTAGTTTGCTCTTCAATATCAGCAATTGATTTCCTCATAAGCACGAGAGGTGCATCCAATGGTTGTGTATTCAATGGAGTGACATTAGCCCCATTCTGTTCAAACCATGATTTGAGTTGTTCAGCCTCCTCTATTCTTGGGTTTACAAATAGGTGGGTGCTTGCCAACGTGCTTATGACCTTGCCATTATACTCAGTGACACGGCCATTTTTTATTGCAAGTACGGACACATGTTTTAAGTGATAGCTCTCCTGCAGTTGCTTGCCTTCCTTTTCAGTTGTTGGACCCCATAAAGTAATATTAATGGTAGATGAAGAGGTATCTATCAATTTGATGCTCCTTCGAAGAACTTCAGTCCCATCCCTCCTCCTTATGGTTGAGCTTGGGTCCACACATATGACTATTCCAATAACATCAACAAGGATATTATTGTTCAATTCTAAAATGTCCTTAAAGGGTGTGAAGGAGAACTTATGTTTGGGAATTGCAAGGTCATCTTCTGAGTGAGAAATTTTGGATTCCTCGACTAAAAGAATTTCAAGCTGGCTATTCAGTTTGTTGTACAACCTATTAGCTGACTTAATAGTCCCACCAGATATTGTATATACTTCTCCAAAATGTACATTCATGTAATGAAGGTTTGCAACTTCATTAAAGCATGTTATTCGTATTTCAGTGCACTCACAATCAACAATATCAAAAGAGAAGACCTGCCCTTGTCCCTTCTGTGTGTTGAAGTGGTGCATATGTTTTTTCATGGTAACACGACCCTTTATAAGCCACCTTGTCTGAAATGGATTCAAATTTCTTATGGGCGTAATATTGGATGGGGAGTCTTTCTTTTGTAGGGAAGAGGCTAACCCAAACAGTGCCCTTTGAGTAGGTGGCTTTGTCACCATAGGAATGTTACTCATGCTTGTAGATGGAGTAGTTGAGTTTGTAGAAGTTACTTTATGGACTTGCTCTTCAAACAGGTAGGCAGGTTGACCAATGATGTCATGTTGCAAACATGTGATTTCTAATTTGGAGATGACTATCCACCTATAAAGATTAAACGAGTCAGTATTTTGAGTACAATTAAATGTGGTAGAGCTGATAAAAATGCTAGGCTACAAATTGGTAGTTGTGAATTTTGTAGATATGCATGCAAATAGCGTGGCTCACCTTGAATTGCAAAGAATAGGGCAACTGTATCCTATCAATTTGAGTATAGATCCTTTCTGGAGTTCTTTAGAAGCTATGCATTGGTTGTACTTTGTTGGAAGTGTTGCCTTCTGCTTATGTACCCCATCGGAGAGATCCACTCTATATCGATCAACCAGTTTGAGTGAATGGCCAAACGGTGCAATTTCTAATGCTTGTAGATGGGGTTGCAAGTTTAGGTTACCATTATTCATCAGCTTGATTGCATCCTTAGTCAAGGAATATTTTATCAGGAGAGGTGGTTGCGGTACTATAACATTGTTATCAAGGCTTATAGGCGTGGCTTGTACTTGTTGGGTTTGCTGTTCAAAGAGGTTGGTGGGCTCGCCAATGATATCTTGCGGCCCACATATGATTTCTAATTCCGATATGACGATCCACCTATGAGTGTAAAATAAAGAAGTATTATCAATAGGATGATATGTAAAATAATGGAGTTCATGAAAGATAATCTAAAAGTTTTGATTTTGCATATTGTAGCAAATTACTAAAATATGATGGCTCACCTTGAATTGCAAAGAATAGGGCAGCTATATTTAATGAGTTTAACTATAGAGCCCTTTTGTAGTTCTTCAGAATCTATGTGGTGGTTGTACTGTTTTGGAAGTGTAGCCTTCTGATTATGCACCCCATCAGAGAGTTGTAGTATATAGCGATTGGTTGGTTCAGGCCCATGTCCAAACATTGAAATATCTATTGCTTGTAGATGGGGTTGTAGGTCTACGTTTCCATCATGGATCATCTTAATTGCGTTCACAGTCAAAGAAAACATTGTGGCAAGAGAGCGAACTAGTCCTTGCAAAAGTAAATTGTAGTTGGCAGCTATTACTTACTTTCAATGATGTATAAAAAGCATACTTTGTGAAGTGTGAAATTAATATGTTGTATACCCAACAAAATATACTTAACTAATTCGATAATATTTCAGAAAGCAACAATGTTCTTGAATGCGACCATACAAGTAGTAGTTTAAATAAAAGTGTGTATAGAAGTTACATAGAGTTAAAGTAAATTTAGAATAATACCTGTAAATGTGATTTTGAATAGGTATGTATGTCAAAATAGTGGCCTTTAGAAGTTAGCTTGCTGCACTTGTAAGGAAAACAAAAAGGGAGAGTGTAGTGAGTAAAAAATTTAGTTCACGCTATTAAGTAATCTAACTAAATTGGATGCACTCTAAATGTTTAGATCTGCATTCTATGCTAAAGGAATAAGAGGAAACATGCTTTCTAACAAATGAGTATAAAAGTAGTGCATTAATAGCAAGGGATAAACAACGAATGAGAATACAATAAGATTAAAGAGAGTTACTTGGTTCATAAATGTTTTATCCTATTATTGGAGAGCACTAATTTTATGTGGATTGTGTTATGATTGAGGATACATCTATCATGTATGTTAATATAGTATACTAGAAATGTGAAATATGTTAAAAGAATGGAAGTGAGTACAATATTATCGTTCTACTAAGTGATCAAATTTTAAGGAATGTAGGTGAAAAAATGAGACAATTATTGAAGGAGAGATATAGCATTTGTTGGCGATATATATTTGTTGGAGTGAACACAATGGTTAGACTATGCGTAGTTGAAGTCAAATGAGGAAAGGTTTGCAACACATTATATGCAAACTACTATTCTTAATTATATGCAATTGAACATGGCATTTGTTTTTTGGAATTTCGACATATGGGTCAAGTAAAGATATACAAAACAAAAGCAAAAGTCAAGAACCAAGATGCAAAATGATAGCGAGAGAACAATGTATACATATTTTCGAAGCAAAAAATGTGTTACATGGTATTGTAGTAGGTGACATATTGGATCTTTTTATTGCGAGGAGAAGTGCCTTGTTCATAGTATATTGGAGCTTACATTTGTTTAAGGGAGTTACAAAATATCCAACTATCCATAAGTTGGTAAAAGCTGAAGTTATATCGTTATATCAACTACTATATCCACATTTATAGTGATAATGTATCTTAGGGATGGTTCAAGTAATTTTGGAACACTTCTTTAATGTAGATAGAGCCACCTTGTCCATAGAACTCATCCACTTTCATTTCACGAAGGAAAGTACAAAATGAACTCAACTTCTCACAAGTTGAATGGAACTCATGTACTGTTACTTCCATTGACTGAATGTCCAAATCTTGGACACTTTGCATGTTTTGAACAGTGGCCTTCGCTTGTTGTAGCAAGTCCAGGCAACTAACTGTAATGTCATTTGCAAAATCTTGTATCTGACTTGTAGAGTTTTGATTTCCATTGATTGACGGTGTCGAATTGGCTGACAACATTGGCCCACTGGAACTACTGGAGATGTCAATAATATCCATTGCTATTTAATTGACGATGTTGAGTTGTATCTTACAACCTATGCTGCAATAATATATGTTTTGTGTCAGTGTTTAACCCTATGCTCCAATAATATATGTGTTTTTTAAGTGGTAATTTATCATTTTTTACAATTCTACTTATGAATAATAATTATTGCTAATATTATTTTTAAAAAGACAATTATATTTAATATCAAGCAATAACTATACAAACAACTAAATATCCAATTGATAACTATTTGATACTAATGGATATTATATTGTAAATAAATCATTAACTATAACTTTTCCATACTAAAGAATACCACATTAAATAATAAAAAAAGTAACTTAATTGTAATTGTTCAATATCAATTGATTGTTGATAAATTTAATTGGCCAATACTAATAAATATCACAAAAAAAATATACTAGCACCTATTTTATTTCATTAAATCTAAAACACAATATTTTACAATTTAAATTGCACTTCTATAATAAACAGTTACAATTTTAACAACTTTCGTATAATAAACATTATTGATGAAATCCAATTAAGGAAATTTGCAATTTTATAATAATAAATACATATATTTAATTTAAATAACAAATTTACCTTCAAAATTATAATTAAAATTGTCTCACCATCTCTCTCTCTTTCATTTTCCTCTTCTCTCTTGCTTTCTCTAACAAGGATAATTAAACTATTAGTTTTCTTGCAATAGTGTACATTTTAATTTCTTCTTCTTTGAAGAACTTTCATCATCAATGGTGGCTAGGTTCTCTTTCTTTGGGTGGATTTTCTTACAAACATACAAGGAAATAAGAGTTTTTGACTTCACGCCTATGTCTTTTCTTCTCAACTCCTCGTGCAGTAATATAGTTAATTTTGTATAGAACAAAAAATATATATTTCTAACTAAAACTATAAATCTATTAACTAGTTATGTGGAGTGCGAATTCATTTATAGAAATATAGTTAATTTTTTTTGTGATATTTATTAGTATGATTGTAATTATTTATATTACTTCATCTTTTAATTAAAGTATCATATAAGAAACAAAAAATGAATTATTTTTATGTACATTAAATTCAACCAATCTATTTCAATAGAACTAAATCTTATAATACATATTAAATTTGTAAGAACCATCTCCACTAAATAAATAATAATCCATAGTAATGCTTTTCTCATTAATAAATACATATAAAACATTAAATACAAATAACTCATATTATCATATCCTTCAATTTTAAATAAAAAATAATAAAACATTTAGACATTCTAGTTACAATTAATTATAACAAAGACAATCTACATTTGACTATCGAAGAGCATTCAATGATCAACACAAACAAAAAGAATGAAGTTTTCTCTATATAGTAATATTAAACCAACAATAAAAAAAGGTTAAATATTAAAATTCAAATTGTAAATAAATTATTACAATTTTTCCCAGTTTATATTAAAAACATACTTGATAAAAATTCAAATTGTATCCTTAAATTCAATGGTGAATAATTAATTAATTGGAAATGCAGTATATTACAAAGGAAAACAATTTTGGATTATAAATCTTTGAAATACATACTAACATAGAGAGAAATACATCGAAATGGGATAACATCAACAAGTTAATGTTGATATACCTAAGTAGGTTATTGTGGTACATATACCAACTTTAAGGAATTGTCATTTTAAAGTTTTTTATTGCATTTGTTGAAGAGATGACAAAAATAATAATCTAGGTGCTAAGTAAGATGTGAATATGAATGAAGGCTTCAATGAAGATGAACTTAGTGAAGAAGCATTCCTTTATAAACTGCAACAAAATTAATTTTATTCCATTAGTTGATCTAATTCAACATATCCACTACTACAATTTAATTTTTCTCTTTTGCAAAAATAAGCACATGTTATTATCACGTGATTTAAGAGTACTAGTGAGATTTTTGAAGTATTGTGCTATACCTATTGAAAATTCGAAATACAACACATATCTATCTACAAATGCTCATAGTTGTTGTCTTGACCACTTGTATTTGTTATGTGCAAGCAAGATGATCCATGGTAAACAAGATAAAAATTTACAAAATTAATCATAATTGAAATTTAATAAAAAATTACCAATTATCAATAACAATTACATATAAGATATTTCATCAAAATAAATAGGTTTACAGCATAGAAAACTTTATGAAAAAAAACAGAAACAAACTAACAATAGATTTTTTCTTACATACATTATCATGCAATAAAGATCGTTAGAAGGATTCTAAAAAACTAACTAAAACTGACAAAAGATAGAAAACATAACAGTGAGGAAAACAACTAACTAAAACTGACTAAAAAGATAGATAGAAACTGCACATAGCAGTGGGGGCATGCCAAATGGCACATCTCTCGCATTAGTTATTCAACAAATAGTTATATTTTTACCGTAGAAAAATTGCATTTGAGTGTTAATTATTTGGTATTTAAAAATAATCTCCAAATTTTTCTCAGAGATTAGGAAAATGTGATACAAACAAAACTCTCACAGCCGATTCTAAAAGCATTTCAATCATTTTCACCATCTTTAGAATCCTTTTGTTTATTAATTTCTGACATGTTAATATGGTCACAGCTAACACAATCGGTAGGAAGAAAGGCAAGAGTGAAGATGACATTGATGAGTTGCTGCTGAAGGCTGTTAGTCATAGTGGGTATGGCCATGCAAGTGAGGTATCATATGTGCAACGCAGGCATTCCAAGGGCGGAATTCCCCCACCATTCTGTGAAGAAGATGCAAAATACAATGCTTCTTCTTTGACGCCACATTGTCTTTCTTCAGATGATTTTAGGGAGCCTTACTGCTCTGGGTAATAGGAAAAGGCAATTTGAGATCCCGGATAATATTAGCGGCATTATTAAACCCGGCAGGTACAACACAATTTCCTTTTAAGATTTGTACATAATGGCGGAATAATGCCTTTAGTTGTGAGTTGTGACCTCTGAATAAGAAATGATTTTATTAGTTCCTCGCACTTTCTTAGAAATAATGATGTTGTACAATGCAGAATAACTTTGCTCCTTGGACCGCCGGGCTCGGGGAAGACGACTTTACTCTTGGCTCTCGGGGAAGACGACTTTACTCTTGGCTCTCGCTAATAGGCTTACTACAGATCTCAAGGCAGGTTTCTGTCATTCATGATATATTCATTAATTCTAGCATTCTAATTTAGGCCTAAATACTTATGCATAATACCTTGCTTCCTTATAAACCACATGGCACTACGTTGTTTCCTTATAAACCACATGGCACTGCAATATTTTTTACAATTAACGTGGCACTCACAAAGCTCCCCATGGAAATAGTAAGGAGATGATGCTCCATGGACTATCTGTCAATGTACACTTACACACGTCTTCCAAATGTATATCCCATTTGCGTATAAGGAGACAGTGCTCAAAACAGAGGGGTAGCACTCAGAGTCCAAACTATTCTGTGCAATTTTTGAAATTGATTGGAAAGATGGATTTGATACAGATGTTTCAGAATTTAGCATTTCCTCGGCTGGCAATGTTCTTCTTGGCATTGGCATTGATGAAGATGTGTGGGTGGCTTTACCATTTCATATTTTCTGAGAATATGCAGGGCAAAGTGGTTCAATCACCGGTTCATCTTCTAGAACTGGAGAGGTATGTGTTTTGAAGAAAGCCTAGTGTGCAATGTTCAATTGTTTTGTAAAATCTGAGATGTATTGAGTGTATGCTTTGTTTGATGGCAACAAATGGCTTATCAATATGCCAAGAAAGGAGCAAATTTAGTGCTAGTTGCCAGAAGAGAAACCAACTTAAGGTTGTTGTTGATAATTCCACCTCCATTGGTGCTCCCCACATTTATGTAATTGCTGCCAATGTTTCCAAAGAGGACTGCAAAAAATCCAGAGGAAACAATCAGGACCTATGGTGGTTGTAAGACTCACATCTCTTACTGCTCATTTTTCCCTAAATTATGAAATCTCGTAGAGATGGTTTTCTAATTCTTTTTTTTGTGGGTTTGTTATAGAATTTGTAATTAGTTTGCTTGTATGAATTTATCAACTGGTTCAGTTTTGGTCAAAAGTAAATCCCAGACATTCAAGCCAAAATGGCTCACAACTGTAGCTAGTATTTACAAGAGTGCATGAGGTAATATGCATATATTATTTCCCAGTCTGCCCATCCTATATAAACAAAGCTTGACTAACTGAATTTAAGTGCTTAATATGCACCTCAGTAATTCTAGTTGTGCATTCAATGTAATCCTTTCCTTATATGTTCTGAAACCATAATACCAAATTTAGATTTTCTTGTGCAAATGCTATTCAGTTTACTATCGCTGAAAATGATTGGTATTAGAAATTTCTGTCCATGACAAAATATTGTATTTTTGTTGTGTTAATTATGAATAGAGTGAAGAAGCAGCTGCAGGAAGACTGGTGTGGAAAACTCAATGAGAAAAAGCCTAGAGAAAGGCTGAAGAGAGAAGACAGGCTAGGTTAGAGAAAGACCAAACCGGCTGCGCTACAGAATATTTCGCCTGAGGTTCGGCAGGCTATTCAGAAGGCTCAACTTGAGCAGAAAATGAGCCAAGTTGAATTGGTGCAGGTATTATTTCAAACAGTTCACTTCCCTAAATGATTTAAGATGTTCTGTGCATGGCTGTAAACTTTAGGATTAGTATTTTAAATAACTAATCAGCTTATAATCAGGAAGCTGAATTTATTCTTGTCATGGAAGCAAAGCATGCTGTAAAAAGAGGTTGACAATTTACATATAAATAGACACAGGTTTATTGAAGAGTAGAAGAACGAATGGAATCAAGAGATAGAGAGCAGAAGAGCTGATGGAATTAAGTGAAAGTACCGTGAACTATGTGGAAGAAGCCTTTTCCTGGTGGCAGCCTTTTCCTGGTGGCTGCTGCGTAGTCTTCTGAGGTTTGTTTGAGTAAATTGACTGCTTTCTGTAGAAGCCTGTTTCTAGCAAATTATGCTTCCAGTGGTAGTCTATGTAGAAGTGGTAGTCTCTGTACAGATTATGCTTCAATTTATAGCAAAAATCAGCGGTGGATGGCAATTAAGATATTTACCAGGAGTAAATGCTTCCAGAAATTGAACAACTCAGCCAGATATTTACCAACTGAGTAAATGCAGAAGAAGGGAAGCCACTCGAAGGTGTGACTTCATCACCGTCAAATCTAGAAGGTGCATGGCTGGCTTCAAAAACATTCCGACGGCACACTTGAAGGAAAAAAAAGGACGACCGCTCAACAAACTCGTCCATGCATTAATTACCTGAAACCATTTGGCAGGTGGTGAATGGCAAGTGGGTTCACCGGTAAACAGGAAACCAGGAAAACTTGCTGGAAAACCATGACGGCGTGAGACTTGTTTCAGGCCAAAAGCCCATGCATAATATAGCCTATCGGCTAATTATCATTTACATATCCTAATCACTTCAAGGAGAATTATTCTATGAACACTTCACTTTTGAGCACTAAAGGAACCTAACTCTACATCAAATCATTCTAAGACATTTGCATTACTGAAGAGTGTTGTTTTTGATCATTCCATGGCCATAAAGTCAATCTAAACAATGTAGTCAACTTAAGAGATCTTGGCTCTTACCTTCTAAAGGTTTCCCAAAGGTATTTTTAATACCATTGGTCGTTGACAGTTAGCAAAGATCAAAGATCATGATGAAATAGGCTGTGTTTCTCCACTATCAACAGGGTCATTCTTGTGGGGTTACATATCACTTCCATGCGTTAGGACATTCTCATGGTTAGGAAGATTTGTCCCATATGAAACATTTGATTCACAAAGATTTAAAAGGTTGTTCCAGCCCCAAAACACATATCAAACTAAAGCATTTGTTTCAAATACTAAAACAAATAAGATTCATACTGCACCAAATTTTATTTTTCATTGTTTTTCCACAAACTAAATGCACTATCCTTCTCATTTACTTTTTGAAATAACATGTTCAATTTATTATTCCCAATTAACTATTAATTATTAAATCAAAATTCATCATTTATAAATTGATTGATGGCCCCCAAACATAGACCATGCTAATGAGTTTCATTTATACTCAGGTATTTTATGTGGATATATAAGTCCTGTGAAATGGACAAGTTCAGCCTTGATTCATCGACATTCCAGAATTCTTACCACAAACTTGATGGCATCCTTGTTGACATTTGGCCAGAAATATAATATGGCTTTTAGTTCACCGAATTCTTCCATTACTAGAGAAGCAAATAAATACCAACATAGTTCTGACCTCTATGCCAAACCAATCCATCTGATTCAATCCAATAACCATCATAGCGATGGTCTCAAGCAATGGATTACAACCCAGATTTCACTCTTTTGATGGTTTTCATCCACTATCAAATGGACTAAATTTTGATTTGTTGTCTGAGAGTAGTTCTCTCTTTTGTTACAGCAGAAATATGTCTGCAATGACTCAAGCATCTGCCACTGTATTATGCTTACCTTTAAGTTACTTTTTTCAAACTCATAATGGCTTAGAGATTCATGCCATCTATGCTGATGTGTATTGAAATTTGGTTGGATAAATACATTCCTGAGCACTGAATGATTAGTTTTCAAATAAAATGGTTTTCCAAGAAAAAAGTACCTACCACCATTTTGTCAAACGGAAGGTCATACAACCAGAAGAGATTGCACAAACCTACTGTCTTTAAGATCACCTAGATCAATTTCCACTGCAAATTATAAAAACAAACAAATAAACATCTCCCTGCACATTGTTTAACTTACCAGTATAGGCTACAAACTTGCTCTTCTGCCTTTATTTCTATTATCATACACCTTTTATTTGCATTTTGAAAACAAACAAATTAACATCTCCCTGCACATTGTTTAACTTACCTAGTACAGGCTACAAATTTGCTCTTCTGCCTTTATTTCTCCTATCATACACTTTTCATTTGCATTTTTTTTGCCTCTAATAATCATGTTGATGTTCAACTAATAGAGTTGAGATTGGGATAAACGTGGTTTAGGATTAGCAACTAGAGGAACTGCTTTATGCATGACAAAACCAAATTTCTCAGACATGTCCAATTCCTCTCCAAATTGCAGAGACCAGTCAAAGGAATGCAGAAGAGAAGCCAAAGTATAATGAACCATCCGAGTGGCCATGGAAATTCCAGCACAAATCCTTCTCCCAGATCCAAATGGAATATAATCAAACTCAGACCCATTGTATTCCCATCTATGAGGGTCCTGCATAAATCTCTCTGGATCGAACACTAATGGATCCTTCCATACTTCTGGGTTCCTCTGAATTTTCCATACATTGATCATAATCTCAGTTCCTTTTGGAATAGCATATCCTCCTATTTGGCAGGTCTTATCTGGACTGT
Source organism: Sequoia sempervirens (assembly GCA_007258455.2). NCBI lineage: Eukaryota > Viridiplantae > Streptophyta > Pinopsida > Cupressales > Cupressaceae > Sequoia > Sequoia sempervirens. The sequence continues at coordinate 207,244 of VDFB02093513.1, forward strand.
GGGGAACAAGCAGAGGGACTGTAGGGTGCAAACGTAGTGTTTCCTTTACTATTGCCTCCATGTATGGCAGCCTGGATATGTGGGATTCCTCTACTCTGTGGTCAAGACCCACAACTTGTTTCAATTCCTCTTGGGCTTTCTTCATTATCTCTGGATTTTGCACGAGCTCTGCCATTGCCCATTCCACTGCGGAGGATGTGGTCTCTGTTGATCCAGCTACCATGTCCTATGAAAGACCAATAAACCAAGAAATCATTGAAATTTTTAAAAAGAATTTATATGCCACAATGTAGTTGAATGACCTTTTGTAACGAGGCATGGGCAGAACAAGTCACAAAGGAAATGGTACTGATAGAAATAAAACAAAGGTAGGGGTGACCCTGAAGATTGATACCCTGCTGGGTAAAATGAAAAGAATTAATCTCAGACTTAAAAAAAAATAGAAAATAAATTTATTTTATTTCGATTTTCAACTCCTTTCACTTAATAACAGAAAATGTTAATAACTTACAAGGAACAGAGCTTTAACATCCCTCATGGTGAGCTGAAAGCTGCCCATATCGTCCTCCTCAACCACACCTCTATTTACTAGATGAAGCAGAAGGTGCAGAAAATCATTTCCCTCGCTTTCACCCTTCACCCTCTCATCAATTATCCTGTCAAACAGCCCATCAAGCTTCACAAACACTTTATGCATCCTTCTGTAAAGCCCTTGCAAATCCAGCCTTTCCGAAAAGGGAAACAGATCCGAAAAATTGGGAACACTCCACACATCAAGCTCCTCAGCCAAGAGATCCCTAAATTCCAGCACCCTCTCACTATTTTTACTCCACATCATGTTTGTAATAAGATTAAGTGAAGTAGCAAAAGCCTTAGCCCCTATATCAACACTGATTCCATTCACAGAGTCCTTGTAAATATCCCCAATTGTTCTGCGCACTTCTTCCCTTCTCAGAGGCTGTAGGGCCTCCATGCTCTTTGCAGTAAAAAGCTCCTTAACACAGATTTTTCTAAGGAAACGCCATTTGGGTCCGTAGGGACTCCAAAGAATATCAGACCCATCATATGTAAGGCATCTGGCTACCACTGGAACGACTCTGTTTGCAAATGTCTGGTCATTGTCTTTGAGGATTTCTTTTGCCATTGCCGAAGAGGAGACCACAATTGATGTTTTCATGCCAAACTTGAGAGTCATGAGAGGGCCATATTTGTGGGAAAGAGTAGAGAGAAATTCATGAAGGTTGGGTTGCAGCAGATGAAGATGGCCTATCAAGGGTAGTGCAAATGGCCCTGGAGGAAGCCTCACACTCTTCCTCTTTACAATAAACACTGCTATAATAAGAGTCAAGGCGCCTGTAACCCAATAATACCAGATACCATTGCTGCTCATATCCATTTTTCTTTTACATCACGGCAGATTGATCCTAAAGCCTTCCGATAACCACTATAATGTGTATACGTTCTAAATTCAATGCTAGAAACAAGACACAATTGGTCAATGTACAGCTACACTGTTTTCATGAATCTATTGAATATTTTATTTAGTGGGGCATGCATTGTGGAATGGTGAAAGTCGTGGATATGTTTGTTTCTATTTTTATAAAGGTTTATTTGAGTGCGCAATACCTAAGTTTATACATTTCCCAATCAAATAAGACCTCCCAACCAAATCAGATCTCCAGTAGGCGATCAAATCAAAATTTAACTAAACCAATATTTTTGTTTAAAACACTGCAATAATCTTATTGCTGGCTAAAGAAACCGATATTTTTTTATTTACTTCTCATCGTTATAAACTAGATTGAAGCAACAGCTGCAGGGGGATTGGTATTGGTTAGTCTTAAACAATTTTTTTTCTCTAGTAGGGTTTGGTAGGGTTCCGTAATATTATTCCTGCAAACTCTCTCCACTTTTTTCATTAGCATCGTTGGCAGCACGCCATAGTTTGTGCAGAACCTTGAGGCAAGACACTTGCCATGGTTTCACTGAGTTTTTCCTTTAGAATCAGTACGCGGCCAGATCATATTTTGTTGTTATTTATTTCATTCTAAAACAATTGTTTTTATCTGTTAAATGAAGGTTTTTGTGTAATAGATTTCTATCATGAACTATCACTGCCTCCAACTCTGCCTGAGTTCTCCCTTGTATTTCTTCATTCAGAATACCAACACCGCCATGCTCCACTCTGTAAGTAGAGCCAGTGTATCTTTGGCTAAGAGACCATTTCCTGCCGTTAGGGTTTCAAATCTACGAATTCAATGGGAAACATTGCGAGGTTTATGGATCAAAACTTTCGGTCAAATTTACCTCCAAAAGTCATAGAGAAAGGAAACATTAATAAAGGAAGGAAAATTGCGTAGAGGGATTAGATAATAGAGAGTCATGTAGAGTTTGGAGTTGGCCATGCTTTTTAGAGAGTTTCTTGTTTGGATGCACTGATTTCCAAGCTTTACACCAAAGTCAAAATGAAAGAAATCAACAAATCCATGACAACTATTGTAAGGTCATTGGATACTACACTTGGAAATTTAGGTCAAACCCATATGTCTCTCCTTGAGGGGAAAATTTAGCTAAAGACTCATAAGCGATTTTCCTTTCTTGATAGTTTTATTTGAAAATATTCATGTGTTGTAGATAATTTTATCTTTGACTTTGTGCTGGTGATTATTTTATATATATATAGAGAGAGAGAGAGAGTTTTGGGTACAAATTTATCTCAAAGTGGTTAATAGTGGCATGGTGTGATGGTTATGTTGTTGTAGTGTTGTTCTTGTCATCAAGGTTCAAATCCTATTGGATTATTATTGTTGAATGTTTAAATTGGGATGAGGTCCCCTATTTGTGACCTCGCAGGTTCATAGTTCTGGGTCAAAAGTGTTTACCCAAAAAACTAATGTCAAAATGAATCTTATACTTGTGTATAATTTCTTTTCACCACAAAATTAATTGAAGATCTCAAATATCTCTTTATTTTGTGTGGTATAATAATTCATATATATTTGTCTTGGGTGATTTAAGTCCACTTTTTTTTTTTAATAATTGTAACCAAGACATAAACTTTTATTTTTTATAGAGGGCAATGGGTTCAATATGATTATGTTAGTAACTGAGTTGGGAATAATGATCCCTTTTATTGGATATATATTGAATATACATGCACTACATAAGGTGCCACACACAAGAACAAATAATGTGAAATCACAAGAGTTATGGATAGACATATGAATCATTCAATATTAGGAATATGAAAATAAGTGAAACTTTATAGAGTGAAATTTCTTTGGAATTAGTTAAGCCAAACAAATCTAAGAACATTGGGTGGTCAATGGATAAGATCATTACATTAATAAATGTTTTTAAAATTATTATTTTTATTAGTGCACATGTACTTTTTGTTCATAATAAAAATTCTACCATGCCGATGATGTTATTACTTCCAACAAATCAAATCCTTACATCAAATCTTAGATCAAAATTCAAGTTGTGATCAATTTTATTTTATATATCTTTAGAGTCATTTATTGAATAAAGCTATTTGCATGTTTTTTTTATATAGGAACATATCTAGATTAGAGGTTCAATCCTAGAAACAATACAAATGCAAAGTTTAACAATTAAGGCTATGTTTTTATACTGTATTATGTTTAAGAATGCAAAATGTTTCTCTTAAGAGCATTTGGTTCCACTTCAAGTTGAAAGAAAGAGAACTCACCTAAATTGATAGGAACTTTTTAGTACAATTCCTTCCAACATTTGGAATTTGTGAAATGTTTTTGAATTGCATCTATCAAATACCAAAAAGAATTACACGAGTGTATAACAAAGGGGAGCATAAAGGCATTCATCATGGTTTGGTAAACTTTCAAGGTTTGGAGATAATTAGATGCACCAAGTTGGATCAAATTTGAGGTGGTTAGAAAATTTATTTAGTACTAACATAATTCTTTGGTATTCCATTATATAATTTCTTGCATAAAATATTGAGACCTAAAAATTCCATATCTCTGGACTTCACTATTGATCAATCATGTCACACGCAACTCAAATTTCTCATCTACTAAAGTTGTTTGATGGACCTTTGAAGCACAATACCTTATCAATGTTTTGAAAGACGATAACAAATAGATCTCAAACCTACAATGCACATCTTTAAATCAAGTCCATTGATGTTTGCTTATTATGGTTAGGTCATGCTTAGAATTGAACGAAAGTTTATACTATTTCAATATACCCATCGAGAAGGTGGTGATTCCTATCAAGCCTTTTACACCCGATCTTGCCCAAAACATCCTTTTAGAGAAGCAATCCTTCTATCTAACATGGTCAGACAAGTAGTCATCCTCATTTGTTATGTACGTCTTATTAACTTCCTATTCCAAACCAAATTAAAGTTGTTATAGAACATTCCTCCAACTTATCATAAAAATATGTATACAAGTATATTCCAAATAACACCTTCAAACATATGATTCTTAGCATTATTAATGTAATCCACATAATAAAAGTAAACCTACAAAAATAATATTCTTTATACAAAAAACATAGTAATCTAATGCATCATACTTTAAATATATTTGTATATAAAAATAAAAAATAATAATAATGTACTTTCTATGCACACATCAAATTATACTTTCAAACATATTAACTTACACATATTTTTCTATTGGTGTGACCATTGCACCCTATTCTAGTGCAAGTGCTAGTATTTAGTAGGGCATGCATTGTGTAATGGTGAAAGTCGTGGATATTTTTTTTCTACTTTTTTAAAGGTTTATTTGAGTGCGCAATACCTAAGTTTATAAGTGGTATATTTTTTTTATTAAAATTTGGTTTATGATCTTATTTTAATTTATTTTATCATTATTCTTTGAATTGATTTTCATTTTTATATTATTTATTAATTATTCTAAATTAAATTTATAGGTGAAGAATTCATTCATATTATTTTTGTAGTTATAAATTTAGATTTTGAATTTTAAAAATTTTAAATTTAAATTATGTTGGTTTTTTTACTAGTTCTTGTGAGTTGATTTGAGGAGCATCTACAATCCACAATCTAGTTATCAATGCACTAGTCAATTAATTCATATCTTGACTAAATTTAAGCGCAAATTCAATTATATAGGACCTCAAAATTATGATTTAATATTTTTTTATTAAATTTTTTATAAGTTTAATAATTTGGTGTCTAGTGTGGTCTTGAGTTAAAAGTCACTAAGACTGCTTTAGTTGTGTAGTAGTTATGGGTTAATTTTTAGGTCCATATGTAGTTAAATGCAAAATTAATAAAATCAACATTTTTCTATTTTAAAGAATTTTGATTGTTCTAGACAATTTTTACTTTGATTTTTTTGAACATTGGTGAATCTTAATAATCCTAGATAGTGGATGATTAGTCGAATTCCTTTTAAAAGGAGACTCATGTATGTATTTTTGGTTAAATTGTTGAAAAATAATATAATGATTTTTATATTTTTATTGTGTAGACTTGTATGCTATGTTGTTATATTTAAAAAAATGTAATTCATTTGCAAATCACTTAGGAGATAGAAAAATTACCATGGGAGCATCCATATGAGAGCATCATGTGGCAGCATCATAGAGCATCGTAATTGTATCATCATCTTATACACATTGCGTGCTTGCTTGCTATCTTCAATATTGGTTCATCATTACCAAATTGAGTTGCCTAAAGGCTTGATCAAAGGAGAAACGATCTTTGTCTAGAAAGTTTCTAAATTGTGTAATAAAATTTGTTTTCCCAAATATAGATCATGGACACATGAAAATAGATTATAGAGGTCAAAATTAGAGAAGTTCAAATTTGCAACCCTAGGTTCACATCAACACTCATGGAGATCACTCTTACACTCACTAAAATGAACCAAATAGTCACACCATGAATTTACAATTCTAGATCCATTCACCAATTAAGCCTTGATTGTCTAATACATTAATCCAAATCAATTTGAAACACTTTAACTATTTATTTAAGTTTTACGTTAATTGTTAGTACTAACTCTTAATCTTAAACTTCTATTACTATTTATTATTTTCTCTAAATAAATTGTAATGAAATATTAATTTTTATCTATACATTGATAATACATTAAATTAATTCTAATTTAATATTTTTATAAAAAAATGTTAAAAATCAATAAAATATTTTTTTCAATGACATTAATATTTTATAAACAAATTATTTATAATAATTGATTAATTGAGCTTCAATTTTTAATGGCATCATGTCTAGTGAGAACCCTCTATCACTCTAAATTGATGAACTTAGAGACTAGGAACTCCATAAAATTATAGATAAATAATGGATGGAAAATGTTTCCATTTTAAAAAGAGTTTCCCTCATCTTCTAAATGTTTTTAATTATGTTAAAACCAACTCAAATATTAGAGGAAAACACACTTTGGATAATATTTTAGGGTAGATCAATTCAATATCTAAGTATATCCTTGGAAATTCAATTAAAATAAATTATTTTCTCTTAAGATCTTCTTAAGGAAACGTAACCTAAAAATAAGGAAGAGTTGGAAACTAGAGAGGAAAATTTAAGGAAACAAATATTTCAAAGGTGAACAAAATTAAAGATGGGAGATATAATTTTTTTTGTACACAACCTCAACAATATAGTAGGATTCAAGAATTTCGAAGGAATTCAAAAGGAAACTTGAAGGATATATAGACTAGTTTTCCTCCCTATTTTCTCATATCAAGGAGAAAAAAGAATCTCCAACCAAGAGATCTTAAATTCATTCCTAGGTTAATTAGCCTCTCTTGCAAGTGAACCTTGACCCATCCTCTCAACTCAGGGATGAATTGGTGGAAGTTATAAGACCCATGCAAAAGGAATAAGATAGTTTTCCAATGGAACATTTCCAATATTTTGAAATATCATTTGAAATTCTACATCTTACATGTATACATTAGAACTAGGTCAACGCTTATCAAGTTAGACATCTTCAAATTTAAGGACAAGGAGTAGTATTTTTTGGAGTTGATCTCACAATAGTATGTTCTAATTGTAGGATGAAGGACAAAAATGAGTCCATGATGTCAAATTTACAAATCACCTTTGAATGGAAATCTATCTTTGAATGAAGAACCTTCATTTGAAAATGATGTCATCGTGGCATTTGAATCAAGGTCTTTTTTTTTCAAACCTTAAACATTTCATGTTCAAAATGCTTTATTGAAGGGGCCTTCATATTAAGGAACTTATAATGAATGTTTTGTCCTTCATCCAAATACATCTTTAATGCTATCTCATTGTTGCTCACAAAGTTTTCAAAGATTTTCTTTTTTCAAACCAAGGGTTGGACCACTAGATGAAGTCACAATGGCATTAAATTTTATAGAATTGTAGGCCTTCAAGTAATATTTCTAAAACACATAATTTATAATATTCTTTATTTATTTATTTTTTCTATTTTTCAGTGAGCATAGATTTTTTATCAAACATAAATGTCTCTATTCAATGCACATGAAATATAGAAAATGGGAGAAAAAATTCTTATGAAATATGCACACTATGTATCTTTGTCTTTGTTTCAATAAATAAATAAATTTTGATGTATACAAAAAAAAATTATGCATCACACAAATCACTTTCAATTATAATTATTATTAAAAAAATAATAATAAATATATTAAAAAAAAAGTGAAAAATATACATGCCCTAGATATTAGTGTTAGTGACATGTACTTAAAAAATATGATTTTATCAAATATTTCTAATTAAATCTGTGTTATGGAATAAATGTCACTCATTAAAAATATTATAAAGTATAGAAAACAAATTACTAAAAATACTTTAAAATGACGTAAATTATTAATCAAATTTGAATCTTATATCAAATATAAAAAAAGACTATTAAGAATTTAAAGATAATATTAATTAATACAACTTTAAATTATATATATATATATACATAAACATATACACATACACATACACATACACATACACGTACACGTATACATACACATGCATACTCCCAAACACAGAAGAAAAGAATCAGAGCCGCATAAGCAGAGCTCTATGCAACCTGAGCGAATTTGAATTGGGCAGGCGACAAATCAGAGCCAAGTGAGATGATCATGAAAGTAACAATCTGTTTCATGGAGGACATGGAGATCGCCAACCTTAGCCCAAAGGCAGTGATCATGCGTTTTATAGCTAATTCCAAAGAAGACAAATAGACGCATGGATATTGAAAGCTTGGCCAACCTACTCACCTCCCCGTTTCCTGCCAAAAGATTTCTTTACGTTGGAATTGGAATTTGAAGTTGAAAGGGACATGGTCTTATCAAATGAGAGTTGGTCCATGAATAATTCCACATTGTACATCCAGAAATGGGTACCAAATTTTGATTCGACGAAGTTTTGTGCCCCTGCTAAGATGATCTAGATTAGGTTGTATAATCGATTAGGGACGATTGGAAACAACCTGGGTGCCTTGGTTGACAAGGATAAGGAAACTGTAGAAAGTAATTCTTTCATATACAACTTTCACATAATTGCTGTTCTTGAATTACAACTCATTACAATATGATTTAGTCTTTAAGACAACAAGATATATATAATATATTCAATTTGATATGTTAGCGTTTATATGTTTTAAGTCTTTATTTTCAACATTAAAAAAGGAAGTTTTTCTACTTTTATGTGGCAATCAAAAATATTGGGCATTATTTTAAATTGTTGTGATTATCCAACAATCTTCACCTTGACAACAATTTACTTGATACTTGCCCATGCCTGGTTCATCACCTTTTCTGCAAGCCAAGAGAAGTCAAACACCACTTCAACTTCTCTAACTGTATTGGTTTTGTAAACATGTTTGCACAATTTTATAGTGTATGAATTTTCTCAAGAGCCACTCCACCTCCATCAATAACCTATCTTACAAAATGGTATTTAATCACAATATGCTTAGTCCTACTATGATAAGCTAGATTTTTAGTTAGATGTATAACACTTTGACTATCACAAAATACAATCACAATATCTTACACTTTTCCAAACTCACCCAAAAGACCCTTAAACCAAATTGCCTGTTTGCATGCATGTGAGACAACCATATACTTTGCCTCAGTAGTGGATAAAGCAATTGTTTTTTGAAGCTTTGACATCCAAAAAATAGGTCCTCCTGTAAGAGTAAAGACATAACCTGATGTAGATCTCCTTTTGTCTAAATCATCTACAAAACATGAATCAACATAACCACAAACTGAACCACTACAACCATCAAAGGTGATACAATAATCACTTGTGCCTCTAAGATACCAAATCACCCATTTCACAACTGCGGGCAATGCTCTTTACCTAGATTTTCCATGTATCTATTGACAACATCAACTGCATGTGAAATATTTGGTCTTCTACAATATACCATCACATACATTAAACTTCCTACTACATTAGCATATGGTACACGAGCTCCATATAATCCTTTTCTTCTTTATTACTAGGACATAAACTTGAAGAAAGTTTAAAATGAGAAGCTAAAGGGATATTTGCTGGTTTCACATTCATCATACTTAATCTTATAAGGATTTTCTCCACATACTTTTGCTGTGATAACCAAAGCTAACCATGTTCCCTATGTATTTCCATGCCCAAAATTTCTTTTGTTGCTCCTAGATCCTTCATATCAAAAGTCATAGCCATCTGAGCCTTTAACCCATTGATCTTAACTATGCTTTTGCTTGCTACAAGCATATCGTCAACATATAACACCAAGATAATGAATAAACCATTTTTCAAAATTTTAAAGTAAACACAATGGTCATCCTCAATCCTTGTAAAATTTTGGCTCACCATGAAAGAATTAAACTTCTTGTATCGTTTCCTAGGAGACTAGTTCAAGCCATACGATGATTTTTTGAGTTTACAAACAAATTTCCTATTGTGATCTTGAAAAAATCCTTCTAGTTGTTCCATATATATCTCCTCATCCAAATCTCCATGTAAAAACATTATTTTAACATCTATTTCTTGCAGATTTTAAACTTCTACTATGTTTGATTTTATGAGAGGAGATTCATCAAATACTACATCTCTACTAATAATTTGACTTTTTGGGTAGTAGGATCCCACAATATGTATCCCTTAATTCCATCACCATAACCAACAAAGATATATTTCTTAAAGATTTGGGGTCTAATTTAGAATACCCAAAACCATCTGAATGAATATTTAATCTAGAATACCCTTACTTGTATGACTCCTTGGTTTAAACTTCTATCTAGATTACTTCTCATAAAAATAATGCTTGCAAAACTTCAAATTCAGATATTTTATATTTGGAAGTAACTTATGATTCAACAGTACCTTCAATCCTTTCTCGCTCATAAGACCCAGTCGCTGATGTCATAAATGAGTAGATTCATTTTCTTCCTTAGACACCACTGCCGCTTCATTTATTACAGTACTCCCTTCTAGCTTGTAAAGGTTTCTAATATTTGTAGCCTTCATGACGACCAAAATGCCTTTGGACACTCATTGAACCACCTTGAATTATAAATTTTTAACCTCCAAAATCCAAAACTCCCAAGGAAATTAATTTTTTTTGAGTTCTAGCACATGTCTTACCTCTATTAATGTCCTCACAATACCATTAAACATTTTAATCTTAATGCTCCCAATGTCAACAACCTTGTAAGAAACATTATTTCCCATAAGAACAACACTACCATTAATAACTTGGTAAGGAGAAAACCAATTCTTATGTGAACACATGTGATTAGAAGCACCATAATCTAATAACCATTCCTCATGATACTATAAGGAATTACAAACAGATAAAACTTCATCAATTGTACTTGAACTTGTCTCAACTAGATTTGCTTCCTTTTTGGAGTCATCGTTGTCTTCTTTCCTCTTGGGAAACATTTTTTTTAGATGCCTTGATTTATTGCAATACCAACATTTTTCCTTACCCTTTTTTCCTTTTGACTTAGATTTGGATGTACCTCTCTAATCTTCCCCCTTTTTTGCAGATCAACCCCTAACCACCATTGATTTTGATGTGGAGGTTTCTACGTTATATTTCTTTCGTACCTCTTTAGACAACAAAGCTCCCACAACATAATCAAATTCAAGGGTGTTAGTTGTGCTAAAGCTAATAGAAGTGACTAAGTGATTCCAAGATTCAGGCAATGAACACAATAACATAACTGTCTTGTCTTCATCTTCAATTTTTACACCCATACTAGCTAATTGACATATAAGAGTTGAAAATATTTAAATGATCAACAATTTTTTTACCTTCTTTCATTCACAAACTATACAACTTCCTCTTCAAGTAGATCTGATTTGTCAAGGACTTTATCATATAAAGACTCTCCATTTTACTTCATATGCCTCCCGTCATTTCCTCTTCAACAATATTGAAAAGAACATCATATGCTAAAAAAAACCAAATTGTGCTAAGAGCTCTTGTATCAAGATCTTCCCAATCTCCATCAGTCATATTACATATTTCTTTGACTTTCCTACCAACACTTTGTGCAATCCTTATTGCACTAATAGGTCCCACACATCTTGAGCTTCCATAGCTCAAAATTGTTCTTCCCATTGAATTTCTCCACCTCTAACCTTGCATTTGTCACCTTTTCCATGTGATCCTACAAAACAAACACCAAATCCTAACATAGACAAGGTGCAAAATAACTGCTCTAATACCACTTGTTGTGAAAACAAAAGTGTAAAACCCACAAACTTAAATAATTGCAGCACAAGTTAGATGCAAAAAAATATAGAAGATAATAAAATGGTATAACAAAATAATGAACAAGACACATATTTACATGGTAAAACCTTGACAATATGCCAAGGAAACATCCATGGGGTAAAGTATTGATATTCTTATTTTCCAGGGGTAAACCCCCAAAAGTGGTTTACAATTCAAGTGAGGAAGGAAAAGTTGCAAAAAATGACCCCATGCAAAAAAAATGGTTTTTGGGGTTTGAATGAACCATTTGGTTTGAGCAAACCAAAAAAGGGTTTGAATGAACCCTGTTCAAGCGAACCAATTAAATGCTAGGTCCCACCATTCTTGCCAAAAAACATAAAGAAAACAATTTTTGAAAGGGGTTCACTCGAACCCCCATTTTCCCACCTTCTCATCCTCTGGCACCAAAAAAGTCCAACGAATATAATTTTAATATGTTTTGGTTTTATTATGTATTTGATTTTTTAGTTTTATTAAACATAGGTTTTTCACTAAAAATCAAGCTCTTGTTCTGCACATGTGGAAAAATAGTAGATTATCAAAAAATAAATTTGAAAAATATGAGTGCACTAGCTATTGAAGTTCTTGATCCAACAAAAAAAATTGAATTTCAATACATACAAAAAAAAGTTATGCGTTATACAATCCACCTACATCTGAATTGTAATTGGTTTGACTTCGAAACTTGATTGAGAATTTTTTTTTCAATAAAACACTATCTAACCAATTGGAAACACTAGATATCCTAGTTACAAATCTAAATTCAAAAGAATCATAATTTTATCCTTCATGGAAAAAGAGTTATGCGCTATACGGTGAGCGCCACTCCTTAAAAATGTTGTTTATTAAAAAAACTAGTTTTCGAAGATGGAAAAAGAAGTGCAATCTGATTCCAATTTTTTTGAAAAAAAAAATTTAGAATCTATAGACAAAATGTGACAAATTACTAGTTTACATCATCTTCAAATTCTTCACGGTTTAGCCACTATAGGTGCCCGAAAGTGAAGATTTAGTTAGAAAAAATTATTTCAATGTCCAGTTTGGCCAAAAATTGTAAACCACTATTGTGGGATCACCCCCAAAGAAATCGATTACAACTTTCACATAACTAATGCTCTTGAATTACAATTCATTACAATATGATTTAGCCTTCAAGGCAATAAGATATATATAATATCTTCAGCTGTGCCAAACATAGAAAAAACTAGCTTTGTTTTTATTGCTTTGTTTTATTGTTTTGTTTTTATGTTTTTAAATCTTTATCTTTTTCAAAGATAAGATTTCCCTTTCTTTATTTCCTTTATCTTTTCCATTTAGATAAAACTCTTCTTTATCTCTAAATTATTGTCATAATCCAACAAAGCGGTATTAGAGCGGCAAGGCCCATTATAGAACCTAAATCAAATTAAAAAAATGAATCTCTGAAAAAAGGTGAACCCTAGGGCATGCTTTTGAACACCATCCTAAATATCACAAGCTTGACAAAAGAATCCCAATGGAGGATATAATCCAAAGGTGAATAGATGTCTCAAAAAGAGGAATAGGAAGAAGAGAAATAAACATTGTCAATCCAAGGTGTATAAGCTAGTCTGCATCAAAAATCCTCAACCAAAACCAAATTGTGGAGAAGAAGAAAGGAAGAAAAGGAAATGGCTAGAGAGAAAGGACTGTCAAACATCAAAGAGTATTTATTGAGATCTAAGGGAGGAACGCACCCCCCCTTAGAGAGCTTCGAAGATCACAACATGGAATATTAGGGGTCTCAACACTCCTAACAAATGAAGCATGATCAAGCTCTATTGGGACATATTGTTGGTTGACATAATTCTTTTACAAAAAGAAAAACTAGAAGAAAAGGTAGCATCTCTTTAAACATCCCATTGTAAAGGATGGAAGGGACTCTTCTCCAAAGCAACTAGCATTGCGGGTGGTTTAAAAATTCTTTGAAACCCAAATAAATTTTCGGTGGACAACTTCAATTCTGAATCAAACTAGATGTTATGCAAGCTAAGATTTTATACCTCAAAAATATATTTTTTTATTCAATATTTGCAAGCCAATCAAAACAAAGGAGAAAGCAAGATTGTGGGAACATATCTCCAAACACATATTGCAACACAACAATGATAGAATTATCTTAAGTGGTGACTTCAATGCCATCCTAAGCTTCCAAGATAAAAGTGGTGGTCTATCTTATGAATCTTCAACCCTTAAATATTTTAGAAACTTCATAACAAAAAATAGATTAATAGATGTGGATACAAAGAATGTGATATATACATGGATAGATCAATAGCTTAGTTTTTCTAACATATCATAATGCTCAGATAGATTTTTTTTGGTTTGTAGATTGGTTGAATTTCACGGTTTTGTGGGAAGCGTCGACCCTCCCATACTTAGGATCATATCATTTCCCAGTTGAGCTACTCATCGGGAAAGTTGAACCGCTTGTGAAATGTTGCTTCAAATTTGAAAAAATGTGGTTTTGAAGAAAATATTTAATAGGTTCTCTTGAAGAGTGGTGGAAAAATCCCCTTGTGAAGTTTGGAATGAAGAGTTATGAGTTCATGGATAAACTAAACCATATAAAAGGATTTCTCAAAGAATGGAATAGAATTTAATCATTTAAAAATATCTTCAAAGAGAAAGAAAGAGTTGAATTGGAGTTGCTAGCACTAAACCAAAGAGTAATTTAGAAAGGCATGTTTCAAGCCAATTATATGGAAGAAAAAATACTATTAGCTAAACATGTAGAAGCTCTAGCACATAAGGAATTTTTTTGGAAAAGTAAATCTCAAAAAAATTTGCTTGTTGAGGGGGACATAAATACAAAATTCTTCCATAACACCGCAAGGGCCAAGAGAGTAAAAAATAGAATTGATGAAATTCAAACAACATTAGGTGATAGGTTGAACACTAGTCAATCAAACTGGAAAGAAGTAGTCAATTTATTTCAAAATCTACTTGCCCTAGAAGACATGGCAAATCCATGCCAAATAGAGGATTTACTATCAATCATTCCCTCGCTAATTCATCTAGAGGAAAAAACAATACTAATGACTCATTTCACCATGGAAGAAGTTAAGAAGGCTACATTCACATTCCATTTGAAAAAATCACTAGGCCCAGATGGCTTCCTTGCACATTTCTACCAAAAATGTTGGCATTTCTTGGGGAAAGAGGTTTCAGAAATTGAAAAAGACTAGATAGAAAGAAGAAGAGAATGGTGAAGAACATCAAAAATACTTTGATTTCCCTAATCCCCAAGAAAAATGACATCTCCACCTCCATAGACTTCTGCCTAATATCACTATGCAACATAATTAATAAGATAATCATGAAGGTAATGGAAAATAGGCAGAAGCTGGTATTGGAAAACATCATTTCTTTAGAACAATGTGTATTTACACTTGGAAGAGACATAATAGAAGGCATTATCATAGAAAATGAGATAATCCATTTGATCAAAAGTGGGAAACATAAAAGTATGATCCTTAAGCTTGACATAAGTAAAGAGTACGATTGGGTTTGTTGGTGGTTCCTTATGTTGATTATGAAAAAAAATGGTTTCTATAAGCAATGGATTGAATAGATTTATGACTACATCTCTATAATGTACTTAGCTTTGTGCTTGTAATTGAGGTCCCATGTGGATTTTTTGCGAGTTTAAGGGGGCTTCATCAGGGGGACCCCTTATCCCCATTCTTGTTTGTGATAATGGAAAAGGCCTTGAGAAGATTGGTGAAATGTAAACATGAGGAAAAGCTTTGGTGTGAAATTATTGTTACAAGAAACATGAACTCGATTATGCACCAACAGTTCATGGATGACATTGTCCTCTAGGATTCGAACATGTATGAAGCAAGAGTAATAAAAGAAATGTTGGATTTATATTCATAAACCTCTGGTCAAATCATAAATATAAAGAAAATTTTGATTTTTTTCTTTCATTAAAAAAGTAAAATGCAAAGGAGAATCACTAACCTATTCAGATACACCATAAGATCAACCCCCAACAAGTATTTGGGTGTGCCACTCTTCCATGGTGCAATTAGAACCTACCTCTAGAAAAACATAGTGAAAGTTTGCCAAAGAAAAGCACAATCTTGGAATGAAAGGTGACACACTATTTGGAAGGATTCTAATGAGAAAAGTCATCCTAGTGGCTATATTGATATACAAGATGTTGTGTATGCACCTATCATAAAAAAAAACAAATTTTGAATGATATAATGAAGAAGTTCTTATGGGATCGCTTGAATGATGTCAAGAGGCTGTCACTCATCAATTGGGACATGTAGTAGGAAAAAAACAAACTAGACAGTGACGTTGGAATTTAAGGATTTAGACTTGCAAAATTGTGCATTGGGAGAAAAGCTTAGTTGGAGAACATGTACATGTGCCAAGAATCTCTGTGGTGTAGAATCCTACAAAGAAAATACCTTAATAATAATGACCAATTGTAAATACTTCCATTGGATCTCACATTTGGAAGTTTATTTTGGGAATGCAAATCACTCATAACTAAACACCTGACTTGGAAAATAAATGATAGACACTCAACTAAGTTTTGGATAGACTCTTGGAACAAACATTTCCCCTTGATTGAGATTGAGGCATTGAGAAAGTATCGAAGAATGATGGATGAATGGGGGGAAAGAAAAGTTGCAGACTATGTAACAAAGAAGGAACCAATGACAAACTAGGCCTTTACAACTATGATTCAGAGATTGGACATCTAACCTGAATAGCTATTTCAATCATCATGAAGGTGCATTTAACTTTTTAACCCAGGGATGTGAACTTGAAATGGGTTAGCACAATATGTGCACTAGGAACAAAAAGTAGTCATTTCATTCTACAACCAAGAAAGACACAATGCTGAAAGTAAATTGCTTGGAAAGGAATAACATAAATGCTAATCATCAATCAACAACTACACCAAGCTAAAATGCATAAGAGAGATGAAAATTTGAGCAAACAAACATGACACTACTCTGTCTCCTTTGGTTGTAGGAACAATCACATAATGGAATTCTAGTGGCTATAGGGACAGTTGGTGTCAGATTCTTAACTAATTACTAAAAAAAAAAATACTAGACTAATACTAAACTAAAGGACGGATTACTCACCAAATGGGCCTCCTTGGTTAAGTATCCTCTAAAAATAATGAGAACTCAGATGCTCAAACTTAGAACTTCATTTTATTCACTGGAATTCATGAGTACAAAAGAGTAGCATAACTGTATTATTGAAAACTTTAAGAATGCAAGTACAATATTAGATCGCGCAACCTTCAAAAAAGGAGCATCTGATCCTTATTTATACTACCAACTAAATAGGATAGTCAACTCCATGAACTGGGAGGATGCCATTTAGGGAAAACAAAGAAAGTGGGTCGCGGTTACGCATGCATGGAATCTAGTCAGACATGCATGCCCAACCGCAAATTTAGCACTATAATAACACGCATGTTTTCTCAACATCAATAAAGACCACTACAAGGTGGTTGCATTTGGTTTGCATGGAGAATCTCCTGTTGTCGACCTCCTTTGACCTTTGAACGATTCCCTTGTTGGACGTTATGGTGCATGCCCAGTTGGCGGTGTCTTCCTCAATTTAGCATCTTCAAATTATATCTACATGGCAATGTTAGTATGCACAATAATTGCATATCTGTAACCACTTTAAAGAACATTCATTAACCACATGCAAAATTAATATAGATAGTCCATATAACATGCCATTATCAATAAAGATTTGCAGGATTAAGTCGAATGTCTAAAGTTCTGAGGGAAATATCATAAAAGTATCAATACTTAACATCAAAGTCCATGATAACTTCAGCAACTAAATCATAAATTCTACTCAAAATTAGACCATAGACTAGACTCATTAGTGTGATTAGAACCTACCTCTACAAAAACACAGTGAAAGTTTGCCAAAGAAAAACACAATCTTGGAATAAAAGGTGACACACTATTTGGAAGGATTCTAATGATAAAAGTCGTCCTAGTGGCTATATTGATATACAAGATGTTGTGTATTGGCCTATCAAAAAAACCATAACAAATTTTGAATGATATAATGAAGAAATTCTTATGGGATCGCTTGAATGACATCAAGAGGCCGCCACTCATCAATTGGGACATGTAGTAGGAAAAAACAAACTAGACATGACGTTGGCATTTAAGGATTTAGACTTGCAAAATTATGCATTGGGAGAAAAGCTTAGTTGGAGAAGATGTACATGTGCCAAGAAGCTCTGTGGTGTAGAATCCTACAAAGAAAATACCTTAATAATAATGACCAATTGTAAATACTTCCATTGGATCTCATATTTGGAAGTTTATTTTAGGAATGCAAATCACTCATAACTAAACACCTAACTTGGAAAATAAATGATGGACACTCAACTAAGTTTTGGATAGACTCTTGGAACAAACATTGCCCCTTGATAGAGATTGAGGCATTAAGCAAGTATTGAAGAATGATGGATGAATGGGGGGAAAGAAAAGTTAACAGAGAAGGAACCAATGACAAACATCTTGTGGGATTAAGCTTCCTTCGATGGGGATAGGATAAGTAACTAGACCAAACAAAATCTAATGCTAGAACTTAATAGTTGAAAAATTATTTGGAACTTAATGCTAGATAAGATAATCTATAGTGGAGAAAAATCAGGAGCATACTCAATAAAACTAGAATATCATATCCAAAAGATAATCCAAAATAATAACCATTGGCCCTTCAACTTATGTTGGAAAAAAGTGGTACTCCCCAAAGCTAGAGATTTTGTTTGGACAAGTCTTCACAAGAAGATCTTAACAGGAGATTGTTTACATATTGTTCGAATTGTAGGCCCTAACTGGTGCCTAATGTGCAAAAGGAGCGAGGAAACAAATGACTAGTTGCTACTAACTTGTGAAAATTTCACCCAATGGTGGGATTGGCTAAGTGTAAAATTGAATTGGAATATGGCACAAAAAAATGATATACTCATAGTCTTCTAGAGTTGGTCCAGATTGTTCTCTAATAAATTTTTGGCTGGCATATGGATTGCAGTCCTTCGCTTCTCATTTGGAAGATTTGGAAGGAGAGAAAGTGACAAATATTTGTGAAGAAGAGTGCAATTTATACAAGTCCTCCAGAAACTGGAAATAAACATCACACAAACTCTCAACTCAAAAGCCCTTCCAAAAAGGAAATATACTTTCATAGCATAAGATGATTAAATAATGAAAGAATGAGACAGTCTAAAATATCCATATGTCGACTCCATTACTTCAAGTGATTTAGTGTCAAGGACGAAGAATTCTAGGTGGACGTTTAAAACTCAATTTTGATGAAGTGTCAAAGGAGAACCCGAGGGCCTTTGGCTTGAGATGTCTAATGAGGAACCACAAAGGGAAATTAATATGGGCCCTCTCAAAAAAATAAAAAATGGGCACCGACAATGAGGTAAAAATGGAGGTGCTTGCTGTTGGCCTAAAAAGTGTGAATCTAGTAACATAATTAAATAATCTATATTATAATTTTTTTAATATATTATATTTTTGATAGTAAGAAGTGTGAGTCTAGTAACATAATTAAATAATTGAATATTGTTGACAAAATAAACTATTTTAAAAAAATATTCAAACACAATGGTTATAAAATAGTTGTCTTATTTGCAAGCGAGTAATTAAAATCTAGTGAATTGCAGAGATGTCTTATCTTCAAGTCAATCAATAAAACCTATAATCTATTAATTCTACTCACTGAATACTCATAATTTTGCAAGCTCACCAAAAAGACCAATTTTTTTTGTTCTCTCCTTTGCAACAACTTGTAAATGTGCCAATGAGTTTGAAACTCAATGATGGAAAACACGTTTGAGCCATCAAAACGCAAAACGACATTGTCCAATCACATTTTTGGTAACACAACTATGTACTGAATATGTGTTCAATATGAGTAGATGTCTTTTTTTTTGCAAATTTTAATATAACGGAAACCATCCCCTTGGCAATACTTACTAATCATAGATATAATCTAAAATTTTATTAGTTTACATCATCTTCAAATTCTTAATAGTTTGCAAATTATAGTTGATATAAAATTTAAGTTTGATTAAAAATGTCGATTTAATATCTGACTTGAACCAAAAAATCTAACACACTATTCTAAAATCACCCTTTTAAAACTATATTGAATTTCAATTTTAACCAACAATAGATTATTTGGGTTCACAATTATCTCTCCATGATAAATATTTTTGTCCTTATCAATAGTTCCCTCTTTACTTAAATTTTTTAACAAGGATATACACTCACCTTTTCTCTTCATTAGCTTGGACGTTTGATTTTCTTCATCACACTAAAGCTAATGGGATCCTAAGTGAAATTCATATTTTAGGTTGGATGAATGTTTGTCACACCTTTAATTTGTGTAAACAAAAAATATTTATTTCATTATTTTATTTTCTATATAAATATCATTTTTAATATCTATCTAAAGTACATAGATAGATAGGAAAAGAAATAGACAAGTTATTTATTTTAACATTTATTCAAGAAATAAAACTAAAACAAGTGAATAAATTAAAACAACGCTTAACTAAATAAAAATAGTTATTCAAATGATACATCTTCCATGGAATTTGATTGTTCTAATGAAGAAGGTGAAGATGTGTGAACCTCATATCATCTAAATTCATGTAGTGATACATGATTGATTAATTGTCTTATGAATCCTCATAAGGAGTGGTTCTCTACGTACGAGTTTTGTTGGAGGTGATGTCTTCTTAGGAGATAGTTCTCCCAATAAGATCAAGGATTGAGGTAAGGTTAAGTTGATGTTTTGAGATTGAAGAGTGAAGTCAATCTCTAGACTTTTACATATTGGGCTAACAAAGAATGTGATTTTTATTAGCGAGATTGTTGATGCAAGTAAACATGTAGCTTTTGGGAAGAATATTTATAGAATGATTAGAGTTGGAGAAGTGTTGACATATAAAGTCTAGATTGACACTATAGTCTAACTCAATACTAAATTATAATTAATAATGTTTAACTTAAATGTCATATCCAAAAATATTGGAATGTAAATGATGGAAAGCTCCATATCACATATAATGAAAAATTTAATTATTTGCTCTAGATCACAATGTAGTAGGAGATGCTACCTAAGCAAAGAAATTTTGGGACAAGATTGGGAACTTGCACTAAGCTAATTCACTAGTGAACAAAGTATTCTTTGGAAGAGGTTTGTATTTGTTGAGGATGTTAGGTAGGTGGAGATTAAGTGACAAAGCACTTTGAATAAGTTCAATGTTGTCATAAAAGTTTAACTAATGGAAATTCAAGCACGATTTTCCAATTCTTTATAGATGCCATTTTCAAGATTCGTTTGTGCAATTTTAAAACTCTCTTTATGCGCTTCTGAAAATTTCATCAAGAATAAAATATTGACAGCATGGGTGCACGCTAATCATGCCGTTCAAATAAATAACTCCTACGATTTAACCGTGCAATTTTTAAATACATATTAAATCAGATTTGCCAGAAAACAAAATCTTTATTAATTTGGCGACTAATTATTGAGTACGGGAGTAACAGAGTTTACCTTTGAGAAAGAAATGGTATAAATTTATCTGGAGCTGAAACAAAAGATCACAAGTCAAAATGAAGAGCATTAGCATATGGGTGTTGATAGGTGTGGCAGACGATGGGGGATCAGAGTATGAAGATGAAAGGCAATGTGGGAGGAGTAATGATGGAACCTCATAAGTTATGGGTTTTTGGTGAAGAGATGGTGGTTGATTTTATGGCGTTTATCTAATAGGAGGTTAAAAACTTATATGGTGCATGTCTAGGAGTTTGCAAAGGAAATTGATGGTGTTTGAGCATTGGAATTAGGGAGGTCATGTAGTTTAAGATATTTGAGGGGAAGGAGGAATGTGTTTGATGTTATCCAATCTTTGAGTAGGGTTTCTATGTTGTCTGTGGTGTTTGGTTTGTTTCTATTTTATGATGACACAGATAAGTTGGGTCATCACCTAGTAGTTTTATTTGACTATATTCTCAATCATCTGCGTGTGGCAAGGTGGAGGTGGGCTTGTCTTCAACAAGTTGTAGAGGAAATTGTGAAAATTCTTAAAGTGGTGGTCTTGAAGGATGTTGTGGCGGCTTTTTCAGATTGTTGTGATAGCAAGGAGTTTGATGATGATATGAAAATTCCTAGTTCTAGTAATAGCAAGGAGTTTGATGATGTTATGAAAATTCCTACTTCTAGTAGTGTTTGTTATCATTGTGCTCTAAAAGTGGTTTGTTGTAAATGTTATTAAAAGGGTAGTGTGGGATGCATGGGCTTGTGCAATTTTCCTTCTCCTTGGGTAGTTTGTGATGCTATTTTTTTGATCTTCTATAATCAAATCTTGCCTATAGTAGGTTGGTAAGTGTGTAGGTTTCATGTTAAGACTTTGTTTGTTGTTTCTTTGGTCTTGGTGATCATTGGACATGTGATATTGATTCTTTTTGTTGATGGCTCTTGGACCTTCCGAATATAATAGAAAAAAAAAAATATTGAAGATATATTAAATACATCTATCTAAAAAGAATTATCACTTTTAAACTATTTTTTTTACTTAAAAAATTATTTTATTTACTATATGAAGACATAAGTTTTAACCTTATTAAGAATTATTTATTTTATCTATATATATTGACAACTTTTTTTGTAGTAATGTAATAAATTATAAAAACCATGTCCAAAATTTTAAAACCATAAACACAAATAAATGATTTAATTTTACTTTTATTTAAAAAATATTTTATTTTCTATATAAATATCATTTTTAATACCTATCTAAAATACATAGATAAACATGAAAAGTCATAGACAAGTGATTTGTTTTAATATTTACTCAAAAACAAAAACAAACACAAGTGATTAAAAGATAATAACTCTTTGTTATTGACCAAGTGATGAAATCTAGAAAATTTCTATTATTTGGTAGGTTATGTATCATTGTCAATATTGATAGGGTGCTTCCCTCTTCAATCACCTCATCCTCTAAGCTAGGCAAATGGGTGCAACAAATCATGCTTGTGAATTCCTTGGCATTTTCTCACCATCGTTACATGCTTTGCCATGGTACTATTCGGTGTAGGATCTCTAGAGGATGACAAAGTCACATGAAGCAAAGGTTTTAGAAGATACCTTATGTTCCTTAGGTTGCAGATGAGTCTCCTATAGGGCGTATTTAGGAGATGATTGATCCTCTTATGGAAAAAACTAATTTAGATGGAGTCATTCTTACTTCTAAGTGTGGATCTCATCCTTTGGAGTATATTTGTAAGGAGAAGGAAACTATAAGGAAGGGCCTAGATGGGAAGCTCCTTAATTCTCATGTCCTCAGCCCTACACTTGGGTTTCAGTGTTCACCCTTTGTGAAGACCTCTAAGAAGGAAAATAGGAAGATGGTTGAAGCCAAGAAGTGTAATGAGAAGTCTATCAAAAAAGTATTCAACTTGATGGAGTGAAGGATAAGATGGTGAATAGGAATCCAAGTTCTCTAAAACAATTTGGCTTCAAGCCACCTTGACTTGTTGGTTTTCTTGTTGTTATTGGATGGTCCTCACTATCTACTTCATCCTTACTATCTAAGAAGGAAAATAGGAAGATGGTTCAAGCGAAGAAGTGTAATGAGAATTTAGTCAAAAATGGATTCAGCTTTGATGGAGTCAAGGATAAGATGGCGAACATGATTCAAAGTTCTCTAAAACAATTTGGTTTCAACCCACCTCGAGTTGTTGGTTTTGTTGTTGTTATTGGATGGTCCTCCTTATCTACTTCATCCTTAACCCTAGTGGTGGAGGGTTGATTTATTGTTTTGTTGACAATGTGCAATTTGTTCTATGTTACTGTCCTAATTTATTATTTAAACATCTATAATATATCTTTATTGACTTAAAATAGAACCCTTGTCTCATTCATAACTCAAATTAAAAAAAATATCCTAATAAAATTAAATAAAAATTAAATAACGATTATAAAATCTAAAAAAAACATACCAAAAAACAAAATCATACTGTTAAGTCTTGATAGTATAAATCTTTACTATTTAAAATTTTTCCTTTTTCAATGTTTTCATTTTCAAATATAATAGACAGGAACATCTTCTACATCCGTGTAAATGTCTTTCATTATCCCATTTTTTCAACATTTTCTTCTTCAACTATAATACGCAAGCACATATGTCCTCTGTATTCCTGTAAATAGTTTCCACCGAATCCTATTATTTTCCATCATTTTCTTCTATGATATTATATTGCATCCCTATAACTATCCTCCATTGGGCCCCAATTGAAAATGATTTTTTTCACACCTGACTAACTTATATAGTTTTTCCTCGCACCCAATTATCTGGACCGGCCTTGTTGTAACCCAACACAATCCGATGAGCCCAACAAAATAAAGGACAATTTTATTCAAACAATGCCGTCCCAACTCCTTCCAAGTTTATACTCTTGGATTTCAGCAGCAGATGCGTGGTCTGACTCTTGTCGTGTATGAGCTGAACTTGGATTTTCTCCCATATAAATTTCACAGAGCTCTTAGTACAGAGAGAACAAGGTTAGTTTCAGATTGAGCAGAAATCATGGATATGAGCAGCATAAACAGTATATGGTACTACTGGGTGAGTGGAGCCTTGGGTTTTCTTGTAGTTTTCGTTTTGGGTATTGGAAAATGGAGATCTAGGAGGCTTCCTCCAGGGCCTTTTGCATTGCCCCTGTTAGGCAATCTTCATCTGCTGGAGCCCAATGTACACGAATGCCTCTCAAAGATCTCGCTCAGATATGGGCCTCTCATGTCCTTCAAGTTTGGCATGAAGACATCAATTGTGGTCTCCTCCTCTGCAATGGCGAAGGAGATTCTGAAAGATAATGACCAGACCTTTGCAAACAGAAGCGTGCCTGTGGTTGCCAGATGCATTGCATATGATGCATCTGATATCCTGTGGAGCCCCAATGGACCCAGATGGCGTTTGCTCAGAAAAATCTGTATCAAGGAGCTTTTCAGCCCTAAAAGCATGGAGGCCCTGCAACCTCTCAGAAGAGAGGAGGTCCGCAGAACAATTGGGAACATTTATAAGGACTCTGTTAAAGGGGTCAGTGTTGATGTGGGGGCTAAGGCCTTTATTACTTCACTGAATCTTATTACAAATATGATGTGGAGTACAAGTACTGAGACTGGTGAAAGGGGGATGGAATTTAAGGATCTGGTTGGGGAGCTTGTTTATATTCTGGGTGTGCCCAATGCTTCTGATCTTTTTCCCTTTCTGGAGAGACTGGATGTCCAGGGTCTTTACAAGAGGATGCAGAAGGTGTTTGTGAAATTTGATAACCTGTTTGATAGTATTATTCAGGAGAGGATGAGCAGCAAAAGCAAGGGACAAGATTTTTTGCAGTCTTGTCTTGATCTGGTAGAAAGAGGCGTGGATGAACATGATCCTGACAGTGTTCAGCTCACCATGACGGATGTTAAAGTTTTGCTGATGGTAAGTCCTACTATTTTTTAACAGTTTACAGTTAACTTTTTATACCAGTTTATTGTGAGTGCTGCTTGTTGGATTACAACCATTTCTTATCTTCTCTGTGGACTTTGGACTTGATATATGTTATTTAATAATCAGTCAGAGTTTATATTTAATTGTAGTGCTCTGGATTGACATAGATAAAACAAGTTTATAAAGTCCAAAAAAATCATCTATTTTTAGAAAAATCTATATTTTTATTACAACAGAATACAATGTTTGAAGAATAATATTTCATCAATTTTTAGGAAAATTATTATTTTTATTACAACATGTCTGAAGAATAATATTTCTTGTCTTTTAATATGAATAATGATATCTTTTACATGAATTTTTAAAAATTACATATGGTAGTTTTACTTTGAGCTATTTAAACATTATTTTTATTAATTTACATTGACTTTTTTAATTTCTTTTATTTTTTTTAGAAAAGATAAATAAATAAAAATAAATATTATTTTTATTTTTTATTTTTTTGTTTTGTATGAATATTATTTTTAATATTATATTTGTACTTTACTTTTATATTAAATATATTTTTATTTTTATTACTTTTATATATTGACTATGTTTTAGTTTTTATTATTTTTATGTTCTCTTAACATTTGTACCATTAATTCCACCCTTTATCACCACTGTATTTGCATCTCTCTATATAATTAAAAACAATACTTTGTTACTATTTATCAAATATTTTGTGTTTATTTTCTTCTTCAAATTATTATTAACAAAATATGCAACAGTTCACCTATGCTTTGCTCCTCTCAGCCGCCACCTCTTTTCTACCATTGTTTTCATTGACTTCGAACAACCTTGCCCTAGTTAAATTTATTCTCTCCTATTAATAGAAATATTTGCACAACTGATTTAAGTTTTTATTATTAATTTTGATTGTATAAATCTTTTTGACATGATTTGTTTTAGTGTATTAAATATATATATATATATTAATTTATAAATATTTATAATAAGTAATAATAATATTTTTTCTTTAATTTTATTTAAATATATATTTTTAATATATTTTTGTAATCTATTTTTTTATAAATTCAGGTAGTCCTCTTATAAACTATGTCTGGTAAATTTTTTTCATTGGCCCGACACAACTTCCATACCACGGAGAGGGAGAAACTAGACCCCGCCCCATTTTCGCAATCTATTTTATTTGTTCTATTTTTATTAAATTTTATCATCTATAAAATCAAAACTTTTTTTAAAAAATTAAAAACTATACAAATGTATTGTTGAAATTATAAACTGTTAATATTATATGAACAGACAGAGAATTAAATCAAATCAGACAAAATAACACAGTATGTACCGGAAAACCCTCCTCTTGAGGGAGAAAAACCCACAACAAAGATCCCTCTTTATATTCGATGCAATAGTGGCAATTTACAATTTACAATAAGGTCTAACTCAAGACCTAAATACATAACCTAATAACAAGGAATGACTGAAACAACCTCTAGATCACACCTGGTAATGGCAGAATGATCTGACAAGTTTCACTTTGCACTAGACAATGTTCTCCCTTGCTTGGACTGGTGAATTCGAACTTAACTCTCACCGATTCGACTTGATGAATGTCACTGATCTGCTAAGTTCGTTCTTAAATCTCGACGAGTTCGCTCTTCCACAACATCAGATCTGAAACTCAATGATAACCTTCGAACAGGTTCACACTGGTAAATTCAATGATTAGCCTCAACCAAGTTTGCACTGATTCGCACTGGAATATTGGTTGTATTCAATGATCTGATGCACTTGAGTAAGCGACAACTGATTATGATAAGCCTGATATATTTTTCTGCTCTTCACTTAACAGATTCGATCCGAAGCTATATTCTCCCTTGAAGATACAGGACAGAAATAACCAACTCTCGTTATATTCGCACTTGACTATCATCTGTGTTTAGACTTAGATCATGGGCAAACTCGCATCGGCTGTGATCACATTTAGTCATATATCGAACTGTGTTGGATCTGCGTGCTCAATGAACAGTTTGTGTATATGTATATGAGACAAGTCCTTACATGTCGGCCTCAACATATGTCGGCCTTGGTAAATATTATACAAACCTTTTCATTGGAGGTCGGCCTTGATATATATTTACGCCTCTTTTCAAGAGATCGGCCTTGATAAATATTTATACGCCTTGATAAATATTTATACTTCTTCACAAGAAGTCGGCCTTCTTGTGATTGTGCTTTGGTAGAATTTTCTTGAGTTAAATATGATCTAAAAAAAAACATGAATGTAAATTGAATAGCCAACGGCTATCTTCAATTTACGTCCTCCAAGAAGGAATGCTGAGCTGGAAGGAGCTACCGAAGCTGCTAATACGTTAACACTCCCTCTCAGCTAGGGAGAGAACTTCCAGCTGCATACACATCTCAATATGATATCCATTATCCATGATTTCCTGCAATCAGATATAAAGAGAGAAGTATCACCTCAATGTGATAACGAACATCATGGCTACATCCATGTGTGAAGTGGTATATCACCTCATTGTAGTATTTGACCATCATGTCTATGCCCGCGCATAGAGAGGAACTTATCACCTCATTGTGAAAGCATATCACCTCAATGTGATATCAACCATCATGGCTACACCCATGTGTGGTATGCACAAGTATTCATCACTTGCGTGATGTTGTCACCTCATCGTGACTTTTCACCATGGCTCTCCCAGAGGGTGGAGTACAAGAGGATCATCACGGATTCTCTCACATGATGTTGTCATGGAGTCACACACATGACATCCACCATGACTCAGCTCAGAGGGTGGAAACGAGGGCTTTCACCTCAAATTCTTCCGTCGCAGAAGAAGATGCAATAGTAAGTACAAGTGTTCATCACTTGCGTGATGTTGTCACCTCATCGTGACTTTCACCATGGCTCTCCCAGAGGGTGAAACACAAGTATATCATATGTCATGGAGTCGCACACATGACATCCACCATGACTCTCTCAGAGGGTGGAAACAAGGGCTTTCACCTCAAATTCTTCCGTCACAGAAGAAAATGCATTAACAAGGGATTTCACCTCGAACTTCTCTCACAGAGAAGAACTCATTAAGCAAGGCTCACTGATATTGAGACTCATACTCAGTCAAGGCTGGATTCTCCACCATACCAAGCTTGTCTCGAAAGTGTACGAACTTTTGTCCTGGTGAGAAACTGGGTGAGAATATCTGCCATCTGCTCATCAGTGCTGATGTACCTCAACTGTACAGCCTTCAGCAGTACTTGATCTCAACATGCTTGGAGCTTTCATGAAGCACCGGATTTGTACTGCTTCTCGAGCTGCCTCACAGGCTGAAGTGTACTTGGCCTTCTCTGTATGTAGTGCCACAGAAGACTGCTTTCTTCTTCATAGTGGAACTCAACTGAAGTAATTGCTAGAGGTTCCCTTCTGGTCAGTAGCACAATCATCTACTATGGCTTCAGTAGGCTCCCTCTGAATCTTTATATACTTGACCTTGTGATGCTGTAACCTTCACTTCTTCTCAGTAAGGTACAGAACTCCCTCTTGATTCCTGCTTTAGCATTTTCCAAGAAGTCTCTCATCACTTTTCAGCTTCTAGCTGTTCACAAAACATTTAGAAGGAGATTACCGACAATTTTTTATTATTAGAATCATACAGTTTTGCTGTCTCAATTTAGTGCGAACACATAGGAATTTATGGCTAATGTTAAAGCATGAATAATCAAATCATTCTAAAAGAAATCAAGATGAAGGGATAAAGGAACTTATCTCTATCATATTTGATATAGCTCTTTCGTTCATCCATTTGTTTGCTCCTCTTGAGAGTGCCTAACTCTGCACAATAAAAGAATAATCTGCACAGCTGCAGATTTCTTAAATGCATTTAAACGATTAGCATGTAGAATCAACTCTCCCAAGAGTTCAAGATTCTATCGCAACACATGCATAGGAGAAGGGTATCAATGTGATCAACCTATCACAACGAAAGGATACCAATCTCTTCTCTTTTGCTGATTTTATCTCAAAGACATACATCAAAGGATTTACATGAAGTCTAGATCAACTCACAATAGATAATTTGAAGTATTCAAAGAATCTTTTACCTAGAAATCACAAGTTAAGAGAAGTAACAATCTCCTTATACTAAGTATGCAATGTCCAAGATACAACAAATAAAGAATACTGTAAGATACTCTGATTTTAAGCACAGATCAACATGCAACTTTTATGGTTTGAACACAGGCCCATAATTCAAAGTAGAAATTCTTTGGAGTCCTTCTGAGGAGAGGACTTATTTGCATCTGCAAATGAAGCATGTTGATTTGTCCTAGTTGGACAATCCTTGGCGAAGTGTCCAAACTCATCACACCTAAAGCATTGAATCTTGGTCATATCCCTCTTCTTCTTGGATGGAGGTGCATTGTCATTTCCCTTGTCCCGATTCCTCTTGAAGAAAATTTTCTTTCCATCTTTTTCCTTCTTCTTTGAGATATGCGAAGCAAGGACATGAATGTCTTCATTCTTTGAACTTTGACCGACTCCTCTTGCCACTAACCTTGATTCTTCTTGAATGCAATCAGATCTTAGGCGATCAAACTTAGGCAGTTTCGATCTTGCACTGATTCCTTGAATGAAGGATTCCCAAGACAAAGGCAGCCCATTTAGGGCGAGCATGGTTAAGTCCTTATCATCAACTATATTCCCAATTGAAGAGAGCTGGTCTCTCAAATTCAAAATCCTCATCAAGTATGCAATAACAGACTCTCCCTTTGCCATCTTTACATGATGCAATTGATGCTTCAGTGCAAGGGCACGGCTGGTGTTGTTGACTTCATACATCTCTTCCAAGGTCTTGAGCATATCTCTTGCTGTCTTCAACTTAGAGATGATAGGAACAATATGATCCTTGACTGAGTCAACCAGAATCTTCATTGCTTTGATGTCTTTCTTCAGCCACTCCTTCTTTTCTTCTGCCTCCTCAGGTTCAGAAATGTTAGGCTCCACGAAGTCACCCAAATCATTTTCACGCAAGGTGAGCATGATCCTGAATCTCCATGAAGTGAAATTAGTTGCACCTTCAAGTCTGTCTTCAACCTTCAAACCATTCACCATCTTGGCTGAGAAGGATGAGTGAACAACAGGGAGATGCTGAATTGTAATAATCTATTCACGATCCTCAAGCCTGCTCTGATACCATGTTAATATTATATGAACAGATTATGTGCACAGAGAATTAAATCAAATCAGACAAAATAACACAGTATGTACCCTAGGAAAACCCTCCTCTTGAGGGAGAAAAACCCAGCAACAAAGATCCCTCTTTATATTCGATGCAATAGTGGCAATTTACAATTTACAATAAGGTCTAACTCAAGACCGATATACATAACCTGATAACAAGGAATGACTGAAACAACCTCTAGATCACACCTGGTAATGGCAGAATACAGATCTGACAAGTTTCACTTTGCACTAGACAATGTTCTCCCTTGCTTGGACTGATGAATTCGAACTTAACTCTCAGTCAGGTTCGCACTTGATGAATGTCACTGATCTGCTAAGTTCGTTCTTAAATCTCAAACGAGTTCGCTCTTCCACAACATCAGCGATCTGGAAACTCAATGATAACCTTCGAACAGGTTCACACTGGTAAATTCAATGATTAGCCTCAACCAAGTTTGCACTCTGTATTCGCACTGGAATATTGGTTGTATTCAATGATCTGTATGCACTTGAGTAAGCGACTGAACTGATTATGATAAGCGCTGTATATATTTTCTGCTCTTCACTTAACAGATTCGCATCTGAAGATATATTCTCCCTTGAAGATACAGGACAGAAATAACCGAACTCTACTGTTATATTCGCACTTGACTATCATCTGTGTTCAGACTTAGATCATGGGCAAACTCGCATCGGCTATGATCACATTTAGTCATATATCGAACTGTGTTGGATCTGCGTGCTCAATGAACAGTTTGTGTATATGTATATGAGACAAGTCCTTACATGTCGGCCTCAACATATGTCAGCCTTGGTAAATATTATACAAACCTTTTCATTGGAGGTCGGCCTTGATATATATTTACGCCTCTTTTCAAGAGATCGGCCTTGATAAATATTTATACGCCTTGATAAATATTTATACTTCTTCACAAGAAGTCGGCCTTCTTGTGATTGTGCTTTGGTAGAATTTTCTTGAGTTAAATATGATCTAAAAAAAACATGAATGTAAATTGAATAGCCAACAGCTATCTTCAATTTACGTCCTCCAAGAAGGAATGTTGAGCTGGAAGGAGCTACCGAAGCTGCTAATACGTTAACATAAACTATAAATTAAGAGTTTCAGCCTCAATTAACTTGTCACAAATAAAAAAATAAAATATGAAAACCACCTGCCATCACAGTGTTTTATAAAATTACATTGAACATAAAAGAAAATACACTTCTACTTACCATAATACAATATGAATAAAAGATGAAAGCTGCCAGCAAAAATATGCTTAGAAAAGGTGGTAGAATTATTTGGCCATACTACATAATTTAACACGATACCGCCTGCCGCCCCCGCTGCCGACCCAAAAATGAAATCTGTCCACAACAAATATGTAATTCCATTTAATCTCATACGAATAAAATAATTGAAAATCGCCTGCAATTAGGTAAATTATAAAAAAATTAAAATAACCTTCTGCATACAGTTCTACCTACCCTTATACAATACAATACAAATAAAAGATTAAAGATGCCAGCAAAAAATATGTGTAGAAGTAGCAGTGCTTTAACGTAATAAATATACATTTCTCAAATAGGATGTAGTTGGCATACACAAGTCTTTGGCCATACTCACTGACTAATAATCCTTTCCAGAACTAATCCAATATATAATTATTTGACACGAATCTATACTGCAAGACAGCTTTGGTTTTCTGTTAGTTTTATCTCAATACCTTCACATTAATATTTAATAATAGTTAAATAATGTATATCTTTTACGCTTTAATTGATTATTTTATCTTCAGTGCATACAATTTTTTTTAGGGATATATGTTCTCTATTTAAAATAGGCCAACAAAAAAATATTTCTTGACTTAATTTAAAAAAAATAGATATACTAATTTTATTTAAATGAGTTGTATTTATTTTATTTAATATATTTAAAAATATTTTATTTTTCATTTAAATAATTATTTTTATTTCCTTATTAAATATTTTACACTTATTTTGTTTGTTTATTTACTTAATAATTATTTTATTTTACTTTATGTTTAATTAAAATAATTGTTTTTTAAAATTATTTTATAATTAACATACTTATATTGTCCCTTTATTGTCACTATAATTACCACTGGAGTAATTACACCTGTAATTATATTATGAATTATTTAAATTAAATCCAGATAATAATCACAATACCAACGTTCTATAATAAATTATATATTGACCGGTTAAGTAGAAATCAGATAATGACTAGAATGCAACAGTTCTATAAGTACATTTTAGGCTCACACGTTGCAACCAACCTGCCTCAAATTTACGTTATTTCTTTGTATTTATAAGGCAATATTTAGTAATTTAGTTGCCATAGGTCCCACATTATTTGTATTGAATTCAACCTCCAGTGAAAGACCTAAAGTTCTTTCCAAGATTTAAGAAACTGTAAATTTCCATTTTTTTGAGTAATGTCAGAGACTGCTCTTGTGCAAACATTTTGCAATAAAATTATTTCTTTGTAAATGTCTTTACTTATTTATTTTCTGTTCTTTTCCTAAAAATCTGTTGTGATGACCTTTAAATGCCTTCAAAATAGTTGTACTTAGCACCCAGAAGCTGTGTGAGTTGTAATGGAGTTTTTCCAATGTGTTTTTTTCTCATCTAATCTGTGATTTCTTTGGTTTTTTAAGGACATGGTGAGTGGATCAACAGATACAACATCCAACACAGTGGAATGGGCAATGGCAGAGCTGTTAAAACAGCCAGAGATAATGAAGAGAGCCCAAAAAGAACTGGAAAAAGTTGTGGGGCTTGAGAATATAGTAGAAGAATGCCACCTATCCCAACTGCCATACCTGGAAATAATAGTGAAGGAAGTACTACGGTTACACCCTGCACTGCCTCTGCTTGCACCCCACCGTCCAGAAAAGGATTGTGAGATAGGAGGATACCTTATTCCAAAGGACACCCAAGTTCTGATCAATGTGTGGAGTATTCAGAGAAACCCACAAGTGTGGAAGGATCCATTAGTGTTTGATCCAGAGAGGTTTTCAGATTCAAAGTGGGATTTCAATGGAAGGGATTATGACTATTTTCCATTTGGGTCAGGGAGAAGGATCTGTGCAGGGCTTTCCATGGCAAACAGAATGGTGCATTATGCATTGGCTTCTCTTCTGCAC
Organism: Sequoia sempervirens; assembly: GCA_007258455.2. Lineage (NCBI taxonomy): Eukaryota > Viridiplantae > Streptophyta > Pinopsida > Cupressales > Cupressaceae > Sequoia > Sequoia sempervirens. The sequence continues at coordinate 240,964 of VDFB02093513.1, forward strand.
TCATTTGATTGGTCTTTGCCAGTGGGAGAGAAGCTGAACATGGATGAGAAGTATGGAATTGTGCTACGCAAAGCAGTTCCTCTGGTTGCCCTGCCTAAGCCCCGTTTGTTGCACCCTAATCTCTATTCTTAGTCGCTGCTAAGGCAGGATAATATTAAGAGTTATTTTACAGCAATAGTGAGGGTAGAGTGTAATAGTGTGACTCTGGTTGATAAAATTTTGAAGTAAGAAAATTTAAGTTGTCATGATTGTAAGAAATAAATTAGTTCAAAGATATTCGATTTCCACAATTCATCTCGATGGAAGTATTTTTTTTGGATTAAACTGCATACGTTTTGTTTGCATCAACGTTACCCTCACAGCTGATATCTATGGAAGTATTATTTTTTTGGATTAAAATGTATGTCTTTTTTCATCTATTTAATTATGTTTTAATTAATTTCTTATTTAAAAATGGTTAAGTATATGGAGTAAATAATTTATTTTGTTTTCAATTAAGTTTTTCAAAATTATAGAAAAATAGGTCTTCAAATTAAAAATATATATATTTTAAAAAATAAAATAACTATAAAGCTATTGAAATAATTTGTTTTCATAAAACTTTGTTATAATTGTAGATAAAAGATATTCTAAATGTATCTAGTTTTAAAATATCAAGTATTTTAGATATTTATAGTAATTTATATTTTCATTGACTGAATTGTGTAAGATTTTATTACAATCTTCATATAAATAGTGATTAATAATATCATTTATTAACAAGTGTCACTAGTGGTAAGTATCTAACTTTGTATTACTGTAATAAAAATATTTCTTGTCTAATTGATAGATGAGTTATTGCAGTGATATAGAGGTAGGCTATATAATAGTTTGAAACAAATTATTGCAAGCCAAACGTATTATGATTTTACTAGGTTGATGTATATTATAGTTGTTAGTTTGTTTACACAAATTTATAATAATAGATACAATTGTTATTAGATTTAAGTCTAGATAAAATAGTTTTAAACAAAAAAAATTCTTCACATATGCATTTAAAATATTCATACAATTTTATTACTAAATATTGTTTTATAGTGGACAATAAGACACATTACATTGACATATATTTCAAAAATCAAACTATAAAATAATTCTTGAGTAAATAAAATGAAATGACTCTTTAGAAAATAAAAATAACTTTTTAAGCCAATAGTGGCATGGTATTATGGTTAAGTTGTTGTGGTGTTGTTTTTCCCATCAAGGTTCAAACCCTATTGGGGTATATAATTGTTGAATGTTTAAATTGGGGATGAGGTCCCCCACTTGTGACCTCACCGGTTCATAGTTCCAAAAGCCTGCCCCTTAAAATTAAAAAAAAAACTTTAAAATAATTATTGGATAATTTAAATACATCTTATTTTTAGTTTTTTTAAATTATAAGAAAATAATTATTGTTACAATTCAATATTTAGATATAATTATTAAGTAAAAAATAAGTTAATAAGTATTAAATTTTTAATCGTTATATTTTGTAGTATATTTTTAAAATAGAGAAAGATGCTAATAGAACTTTAGTAAATTAGATTATAAGAATTATGAGAAAATTACACTTGTGATTCATCATCAATGATTCAATTCTTCACTATATTCTCCCTAACGATGGATTATTATGTGTGATTTGATTCAAAACGTACAATTGATTCTAGAAGCAATATTTTAAATAAAATGATGTTAGATCTATAATGTTATATAAAAAACTCAATATTGAAAAATAATATTAATAATTCTTATAATATAAAGATATATTATATTCTTATTGGCATAGATATCTTAAATACATCTATCTAAAAGTCATCGAGAGATATTAGTCTTGAGGCATCTATCTATTCTCAATAACAATTTTAATATAGGTGCTAAATTAGATTGATATCTTTTGATGTGTATAAATGTCTTTAAGATATCTATGTTAGCGACCAAATTAATGATAAGCGAAATTGACATATTCATCCACTTTGTATTAGTGAAATTGGAACTAAATTTGGAGATGCATCTTCAAATGGAATTTCAAAGTAATTGTCAAATTCAACCTCCTATGTTACCTTTTTGAGGTTGGAAGACTTTCCATCTCACCTCAAAGGTCACTCAACACCATTAAGGTTGATGACTTGGTCAAATGGATTGTTGGTTTGCATATTCCTAGTGATCCTAAGGTTGTCACCTATAGGACACTTGTCTACTCATTTGTGTCACTTCATGGGACACTTGTCAAGATTGCCTCTTCCTTGCCTATATATGCAAAGCTTTGTACTCATTTAAATTTGAGTCATGTCTAAATACAATATTGCATATTGTTCATTGTGCTTGTCTTTTATCTCCTTTAATCTCCTAATTTCTCACTATTCAATGTAGGATATTTAGAGGATAGAAAAGTTGCATGAAGGAAAAGTTTTCAAAGGTGCCTTATGTTCCTTAGGTTGTAGATGTAGGATGCATTTAGGAGGTGGTTGATCCTCTTATGGAAAATACTAATTTGTATGGAATCATTCTTGTTTCTAAGTATGGATCTCATCCAAATGAGCGTTTTTTGGAAGATATTTGTAAGGAGAAGGAAACTATTAAGGAGGGTCTAGATGAGGAGCTCCTTGATTCTCATGCCCTTAGCCCTACACTTAAGTCATGGTGTACAAACTTCTTGAAGACCTCTAATAAGGAAAATAAGAAGATGGTTCAAACCAAGAAGTGTAATGAGAAGTCTATCAAAAAAGTAATCAACTTGATGGAATCAAAGGATAAGTGGTGAATAGGATTCAGAGTTTCCTAAAATAGTTTGGCTTCATGTCACCTTGACTTGTTGGTTTTTCTATTGTTATTGGATAGTCTACCTTATCTCCTTCATCCTTAACCCTAGTGGTGGGGGTTGTTGGTTTGTTGTTGTTTTGTTTACTACGCATAGATTGTTCTATGGTTTTGTTCCATGTTATTATTAAGGTGTCTATGAAATATCTTTATTGTCTTTTGTATAAGGGTGGGGCCCTTTCAAAACTCATCTTTCCAATTCATAACTTTGATCAAAAGCATTTACTTGTAATAAAATATAAAATAAAAACTAAATGACAATTATACAATCTTGTATGCAAGCTTTTGGCTTAAACTACGTATGTTTTTTGTTGAATGTTTCAAATTGCACTCAATGATCCATCATCAAGAAGAGGGATATGTGGAATTGGAATGCAAAAATAACCTTAAAAAGAGAGGAAGGAGAGATAAAATGAGAAAAAATGAATTATCATTCTAATTAAAAATAAATTGAAATAGAAAGAATGAATAAAAGTAAACTTAAGAAAACTTGGTTCTATTGGCTAAAGCAACTTGTTGCGAGCAAGAGGTCATGAGATCTAGTCTCCCCCGTCCCCGTGGTACCGAAGGATGTGTTGTGCCAACATCAATGATCACATGAATATACATAAATGATAATGAGATAAGAATAGATAAAAAAACAAAAAAAAAAAGAACAAAATATGATAAAAATACACATACACCCTTCCCTCCCCGCCTACACATACACCCTTTCCTCCCCGCCCCCCCCCTGCCCCTCTGTCTATATATATAATTTGAATATTTTCAATTTTTATTTTAAAAAATTATTTATTTCTATTTTTTTTCAATTTTAATTTGTTTTTTCCATATTTTCAAACATAATAGATATGGACATCCTCTACACCCCTGTAAATATTTTCCTCTTGATACTTTTCCAACATTTTCTTCTGTCATGTTCTCTGCATCCCTGTAACTATCCTCCACTGGACCCCGATTGAAATTGGTTTTTTTCCGCACGTAATTATCTGCACCCGCCTTGTCGTTGTAGCTCGTCACATTTGTATAAGCCCAATAAAATAAAGGACAATTTTATTCAAACAAAGTCATCCCAACCCCTTCAGTTTATACTCTTGGATTTTTAGCAGCAGATGCGCAGTCCGACTCTTGTCGTATATGAGCTGATCTTGGATTCTCTCACAAATAAATTTCACAGAGCTTAGTACAGAGAACAAGGTGAATTTTAGATTAAGCAGAAATCATGGATATGAGCAGCAGAAATAGTATATGGTACTACTGGGTGAGTGGCGCCTTGGGTTTTCTTATAGTTCTCCTTTTGGGTATTGAAAAATGGAGATCAAAGAGGCTTCCTCCGGGGCCTTTTGCATTGCCCCTGTTAGGTCATCTTCATCTGCTGGAGCCCAATTTACACGAATGCCTCTCAAAGATCTCGCACATATATGGGCCTCTCATGTCCTTCAAGTTTGGCATGAAGACATCAATTGTGGTGTCCTCCTCTGCAATGGCGAAAGAGATTCTGAAAGACCATGACCAAATCTTTGCAAACAGAAGCGTGCCTGTCATTGCCAGACGCATTGTAGATGATGAACTGGATATCCTGTGGAGCCCCAATGGACCCAGATGGCGTTTCCTCAGAAAAGTCTGTGTTAAGGAGCTTTTCAGCCTCAAGAGCATGGAGGCACTGCAACCTCTCAGAAGAGAGGAGGTGCACAGAACAATTGGGAACATTTATAAGGACTCTTTAAAAGGGGTGAGCGTTGATGTGGGGAATAAGGCCTTCATTACTTCACTGAATCTTATTACAAATATGATGTGGAGCACAAGTACTGAGACTGGTGAAAGGGGGATGGAATTTAAGAATCTGGTTGGGGAGATCGTTTATGTGCTGGGTGTGCCCAATGTTTCTGATCTCTTTCCCTTTCTGGAGAGACTGGATGTCCAGGGTCTTTACAGGAGGATGCAGAAGGTGTTTGCGAAATTTGATAAGCTGTTTGATAGTATTATTGAGGAGAGGGTGAGCGGCAAAAGCAAGGGACAAGATTTTTTGCAGTCTTTGCTTGATCTAGTAGAAAGAGGTGTGGATGAACATGATCCTGACAGTGTTCAGTTCACCATGAAGGATGTTAAAATTTTGTTGCTGGTAAGTCCTAAAACAGTTTCCAATCATTTTCTTGTACCAGTTTATTGTTAGTGCTTGTATGATTACAACAATTTTCTTATTTCTCTGTGGGCTTTGGACTTGACATATATTATTATTTAAACTCCTGTTAAGAGGTCATATTTAACTGAAGTGCTGTCCATTGACATAGATAAAACATGTTTAAGAACTTTGAAAAAAATCTGCAAATCAAACGGAGACTATATAAGTAAAATCCAGATAATCACACGTTGCACCAACCCCGCCCCAAATGAACGTTGTTTGTCTGTATTTATAGGGCAATATCCTGTAATTTAGTTGCCAAAGGTCCCCCATTATTTGAATTGAATTCAACTTCCAGTGAAAGATTTTAAGTTCTCTTCCAAGATTTAAGAAATTGTAAATTTCTATTTTTTATAGTAGGGTCATTTGACATTACTTACCAGAGAATCAGACTCCTCTTATTCAAACGTTTTGCAATAAAATTATTTCTTTATAATTTTCTTAATTTATTTTCTGTTCTTTTTCCTAAAAATCTCTCGTGATGAGCTTCAAATGCTTTACAAAATAGTTATACTTAGCACCCAGAAGCTGCGTTAGTTGTAATGGAATTTTTCCAATGTGCCTTTTTCTCATCTAATCTCTGATTTCTTTGGTTTTTATAAGGACATGGTGAGTGGATCAACGGATACAACATCCAACATTGTGGAATGGGCAATGGCAGAGCTGTTACACCAGCCAGAGATAATGAAGAGAGCCCAAAAAGAACTGGAACAAGTTGTGGGGCTTGAGCATATAGTAGAAGAGTGCCACCTATCCCAACTGCCATACCTAGAGATGATAGTGAAGGAAGTACTACGCTTACACCCTGCACTGCCTCTGCTTGCATCCCACTGTCCAGAAAAGGAGTGTGAGATAGGAGGATACCTCATTCCAAAGGACACCCAAATCCTGGTCAATGTGTGGAGTATTCAGAGAAACCCACAAGTGTGGAAGGATCCATCAGTGTTTGATCCAGAGAGGTTTTCAGATTCGAAGTGGGATTATAATGGAAGGGATTTTGACTATTTTCCATTTGGGTCAGGGAGAAGGATCTGTGCAGGGCTTTCCATGGCCAACAGAATGGTGCATTATGCATTGGCTTCTCTTGTGCATTCTTTTGATTGGTCTCTGCCTGTGGGGGAGAAGCTGAACATGGATGAGAAGTATGGAATTGTGCTACGCAAAGCAGTTCCTCTGGTTGCCCTGCCTAAGCCCCGTTTGTGGCACCCTGATCTCTATTCTTAGTCGCTGCTAAAGCAGGATACTATGACTATTTAGTTATTATTTCTTCTATTTTATAATCAATCATATATTTATTTTTTTAATCTATAATAACCTAATATTAATCTTATTTAAAACTAGCACTTGCACTAGAAGGGGTGCAATAGTTACACAGATAGGAAAATATTTATATGTTAATATGTTAGAGATTACAATTCAATTTGTGGATAGAAAATATTTTTATTTTGTATATTATGTATATAAACATATTTAAAGAATGATTCATTTATTTTTTATTTTATGTATATAAACATGCTTTTTGGCTGTTGGTTTGTTGTTGTTGGGCTGATTGCTGCATAATGTTGTTTTCTACTTTTATCTGCTGGTTTATTTTGTAAAGGGTTCCGGCCCCTTCAAAATCCGTTTTTTACCTCCAATCAAAACATATTTAATGAATGATTCATTATATTTTTATGTTTGTGTATATAATATTATTTTTATAAGTTTACTTTTATTTTGTAGAGCACTAATAATGATGAGAAAAATATGTTTGAAGATGGTATTTGGCATATGCTTGTATACATTTTTTTTAATAATCAATCGAAGAATATTCTATAACTTTAATTTTGTTTGAAATAGAAAGTTCACGATAAATACACGAGATAAAGATGGTTACTTGTCCAACCATCTTAGATCGAAGGGTTCTTGTTATGAGAATATGTTTTGGGAAAGATGCATTGTCGGTTTGAGATATGTCCATTATTGTCTTTCAACACCTCAATAACATACCATGCTTTGAAGGGTCATCAAACAACTTGAGTAAATGGAAAATCTGAGTTGCATGTGACATGATCATTCAATATTAAAGCTCGTAAATGTGGAAATTTGAAGTCTTGATATTTTATGTAAGCAACTATAATGGAATTCCAAACAATTACGTCAATATTAAATAAATTTTTTAACCACCTAAAAGTTTATCCTACTTGGGGCACCTAATTATCTCCTGACCTTAAATGTTTACCAAGCAATCATGAATACCCTTGTGTTCCCCATTGTTATACACTCTAGTTCTCTTTATTATTTGATATATGCAATTCAAAATATTCCACAAATTGTTGATGTGGAAGGAATTGTTGGATGCAATTTCACAAAGTCTTGAAACTTTAGTACCTATAAAGAATAATCCAAGATTGATAATTCTTTGCTCCATTAGATAGAGATAGTCAAAGCCTTCTACATAAAATAGCTCAACTTTATTTGCAACCTCTAAAACTTCTTTTCTAAGTCATTCTTACTAATTAGGGTCATTTAATTCTAACATTTAAGGTGGTAAATACACCCAAAGAACATTGATGATGTAAAGCCCAATCTTGCCTGCAATTCTTGTGGTATCTTTCTCGACATTGGCCCTAATGTTACTAGCTAGTGGATTTTTTTTGTGAACCTTGTTACTCTTGTCCTAATATAATTTCAACAACATTAACTTTTCAATGAACCTTATAGACAATTCTTTAGATTAGAAACTTAATATTTTGAAAATTTTATTGTTATTAAGGTTTTGAATAATTGGTACTTGATTCTAATTTTAGTGTGAAACCCATTATATCATGTACAAATACCAAAACATGGTTATAGACTTTTACAATTGTTGTTTGATATATTTCTATAGTTGAATTGCACGTTCTATTTGATGTATGGTTGTTTCAAATTATGAGATATTTGTGTTAACCCTAGGAATGTCATTGTGATGCTTACATAAAGTACAATTGAGTTAGATTGTGTTATGTTGAATATGTGAATTTGCTAATCCTAATGGAAGGAAAAACTCTTAAGTTGTGGATTTTTGTGTTATTATTATCTTGGAACCCCAACCCAAGTGCCTATGGGTAGGGCACTTGAGAAAATATGCTTCCTTCGGCTCAAGACACCAAGTCTGCTCATGAATTTTTGTAGTGTTGGATAGAGAAGTCAACTCCAAATTTATACAAATATGTATATTCTAATATTTTAATAAACTTGAAAAGTAGATTTTTAAACAAAAATATATATTTTAAGTATATATCTTAAAATAAATTCAAATATATAAATGTTTCATAAACACATTTAATCTTTTAAATAGATTTTATTTATAATAGTTTTTTGGACCAATTTAATTGTGAAATTATGTTTGAAAAATGCATGCAAATATATATGTAATGATTGGATTTATTGATTTTATACCATTATTAAAAAGGTAAATAAACACATATACATAATTCATATATGCATGTATAGATAATGACATGTATGTTGTAATTATAAAAACAAGTTGTTCAACTTGATATATTTATAGTTTGAGTTTAAATAATAATGATGGCACAAATATATATATATATATATATATACACCAGTAATCATGCTATTTTTTGAGGTATTTTGTCCAATAGTTCATGTGCCTTGCCTATGTTTACACATTCCATTTTATTTTACCTTTCTTTTGGGGTATTTTGTAAAACAAATCCCACACCTTGTTATGCTTCCATATTCTACATATTGTCAACCATGAGAACTATAAATATAGGCAACAAAATTTATAGGTAAGGTAATATGATGATAATCCATTCAAAATAAATAAAATCAAACTTAAAGTAGTAACTAAATTGTTGGAAAGATAAAACCTAAACACAATCAAACGCAACTAGTAGACAATGTTGGACTAATTGCCAATGTCTCCCTTCGGATTTGAGACATGGACTAACTGCCTCCTATGGATCTATTTAGCTCTGGAATTTGTGTCAGGCATTAATAGGTCAATCTTTTGGCACAACAACAAATGTGTACCAACAAATGTTATGAAAGCCATGGTCACAGGTTCAAATCCCCTCGAGTGATACTGAGGGGGGGAATTGTTGTCCATTAATTTACAGCGTATCCCTTTAGATTCGAGACATGGACTAACCACCTCATGTGGATCCATTCATCTTTGGAATTTGTATCAAGCATTAACAAGTCAATCTTTTGGTGCAACAGAAAATGTGTTCCAACAAGAAGTACAAATGAATTAAACAATAAAACCATGTTCTTGAATAAGTTATAAAGAAAAATTACAAGGCATTCATGAATTGTCATTATATATCTAGCTTTATCAAGAATTCATGACAAAGAAGCATTGGGAAGGTGTCGAACCCTTTAGAAAGACATAAGTTCAAGATAAGTCTCATCCCACTTTGTACATCAGGCATATACATAAGGTTGTGATCTCATGTACTTTTGGTGTAGGCTCAAAGTAGAATGATCTACCAAAATCCCGAATCAATAGGGGCAACCCTACCAGTGGAGCTTTCCTCGAAATCCACAATCAAGGTGTTTGATTTCCACTTTGGATCATGAAGAATCTTGAGGCTAGTAAGCATAACACCTTCACCAAGAGTAAAACAGTCAATCTGATTCTCCTAGTCTTGGAGATGCAGAGTCTTTGACAATTTTTTTTTACAATATTAGGTTCCCCATTAATCATTAACTGGATCATAGGGAAAAAAACTAGGGGCACCTAAAATATTTGAACTATATGTAAGGAAACCTCAAACCTAGGGGTTGACAACTTGAACAATGTATAAGGAAAATGGAAAGAAATCTCCTTTTGGCTTCCCACATGAAAGGACTCACATGTCAAATTGGTAGGTGGCTTGACTGTTAGATAGAAAACCAATTTTTACCTCTTACTAGTAGATATGTATTTTGGGTTATGTATGTCATAGTAATATATGCATGTTTCATGTGAAACTATTAGTGTTCCAAATACTTACACAAAATTTAGGTACCCAGAAAATTCCATATGCAAGAACCCATCTTATCACTAATTCATTTTCCATATAATGAAATAAGACCGAATAATAAGCGTCATAATAAATAAAGCAAAGAGGAGGAGAAAGTCTCTTGCAGATTCTCTATTGATCTCTCTGGAACCACACTAGAAATATTCACTCCATTATTTTCCTAAAATTAGTAAAAACCAATCAATTTTCATAAGCTTTTATTGTAATTCAAGAAATCGTACTGCCATCTCCAACATTTGACCTATAAAATTTACCCTCCCTATGCTTCACTTACCAAGTTAAATTGTTGTATTCATACTTGCCTATTCTTTGATTGTTCAATTTGTCGATTCCCCTACAATTTCTATTGAATTTAATAATCTTTATCTCAATCCAAACAATTCTCTCAAGAATTTTTAATCTAAATAATTGCAACATTTACAAATTATGCAAATTGACCATCTACCAGAAATTTCCTATATTTCACCTACAAATTTTACTCTCCATATGCTTCATAAATACAAACAGTGACTCTAAGAGATATGCAATGTTAATATGACAAAAATACATTAATTGCTTCCAAGATGCATCAAATACAAGCTAGGTAGTGAGTTTATATAGAACTAAGGAAAGGATGGAGACCAAACAATAGGAAGTGACCACCAATATTAAATAAAGTGATAAAAATAGTAAATGTTCCACCCTTTTAGGATGGGAACACCTCACCATCTTATCTCCTAATTATTAAATAATAAACTCACTCTATTATCCTAAGCAAGATTAATAAAAGTGTAGGAATCACCTATGACTAAGAGAAAATAAACTAACCCACTAGGAAAAAGGACCTACACCAGTTCACTAAGTTCCTCAAGGGTATTAAGTTGCATGATCCTTTCTTGTTGTGTTGTAGATAGTTCCATAAATAATCGGAGTGTTGTGCATAGGGTCTCATATTCAAAATCAATTAGAAGTAAAACTTTCATTCCATAAACCATCTCATGGGGTGTCAAACCTGTTGTGGTTTTCTAGGTTGTTTTGTATGCCCAATTGCTTAAGGAAGATGAGCCATCCAATCATTAGTCAAGATTGCTTCAATTTCTCTATTGGTGACTTCAATTTTTTCATTACATTGTGGATGGTATGGGGTAGACTTCTTGTGTTTAATTTTGTACCCATTAACAAATCTTGTAATAAAAATTTATGTGAATTGAGACCCTTGATCTATAACAATTTATTTGGTTAATCCATACCAAGTAAAGATTTATTTATAAATAAACTTGGTCACCTTGTTGTCTCTTTCATGTTTCATAGCTTGAACTTCCACCCACTTTGTTAGGTAATCATTACAAAATAAAATGTTTTTTTTTTTTGTTCGGAGGATCAATTCTCAAACTTTTTTTCATCTCCTCTACAAATATCTTGCACATACTTTCATTTCCTCCAAATATTATGTCATTAACATACACAACCACAATAAAAAATCAATCTTTCTCAACTTTAAAATAAATATTGCTATCTATAGTACCTTTATTTAATTCTTGTTGCAATAGGTACCTATCGAATCTTGCATGCCAATATCTAGGAGCTTGCTTGATCACATATAATGCCTTCTTCAATATGCAGACCATATTAGGATCAACTAATAACTAAAAGCCTTACAGTAGTTCAATGTATACCTCTTCTTCCAACTGAGCGTTCAAGAATGTAGACTTCATATCCATCTAATCAAATTTGAAATCCTTATATCCTACAAAATCCAAAAAAATCCTAATAGCCTCCATCCTTACCACTAGAGAAAATGTCTCTTCAAAGTCTATTCCTTCCACTTGTGAGTTGCGAGTAACCCTTACACACATCTTGCCTTATTCCTAACAACTTCTCCATTCTCATTCATCTTATTATGAAATACCCACTTAGTTCCAATTGCATTCTTCTTTTTTGGTCTTAGGACAAGTTCCTAAGTCTGATTCTTCTCAATCTACATCAGTTTGTCTTCCATAGCCTTGATCAAAATTCATCTTTTCATGCCTCAATCACTGTTTTAGGTTCAAATTTGGAAAGTAAACATAAATTTACTTGTTCTCCTATCATAACATCCTTTCTTCTTGTCAAAACACCTTTGTTTTTGTCACCAATGATTTGATCTTTAGAATGATTCTTCTACACATACTTAGGAGTCTTAGGGATCCTTTTTGGAGCTTCTTCCTCTTCAACTTGTACTTCTTTTTCCTTACCTTCATCCTTTTCTTCTTCTTTGTAAGCGATCTCATCTAATTCATATCCATCTATCAACACTAAGATTTTGTGTTTAATTATTCATCTCCTTTGACACTTGCACTCTCAAAAATCCTTTTTAGCCTCTTGTTGTAGCACTGATAAGCCTTGCTCTTTGTACAATATCCAAGGGAGATTCCTTCATCAGATCTCACATCAAACTTTCCTACGTTTTCTTCATCTCTTATGATATAGCATTTTCTTCCAAACACTCTAAAATGCTTGACCATCGGAGTTTTCCATACCACAACTCATATGGATTCTTTGAATTGTTTGTCCTTTCTTACACTTTGTTAAGTATGTAGACTGCAATATGAATTGCTTCTCTCTAGTAGACATCCGAAATATTTTCTTCATTCATCATTATCCTTACCACTTCCTGGACTGCCCTATTCTTCCTTTTAGCCACTCCATTTTGCTAAGGAGTCCTAGGAGTTGGCAAATATCTCTTTATTCCATGATCTTCATAAAAACTGTTAAACTCATTGGAGGTGAACTCTCCACCTCTACCAAATCTTAAACATTTGATTTTCATATCCATTTCATTATGAACCATAGCTTTAAATGCCTTAAACTTATCTAGGGCTTCTAATTTTTCTTTGAGAAAAGTTACCCAAGTCATTTTAGAGTAATCATCAATCAACAATATGAAATACCTGTCACCTTAAAAATTTCTTGTTCTTGTAGATCCACAAAGGTCTACATGCACCAATTCCAAAGGTTTTGCAGTAGAATATTCTTTGACATTGAACCTTTTTCTTGTTTGCTTCCCAACTTGACATTCCTTACAAACTAATCTCTCACAAGTTGAGTTGAGCTAATCCTAACTTGGTTATCAAAATTGATGTGACACTTTCTTCTATACCATAGCCAACTTTCATTAATTTGAGTGATAAAGCACATGCCATTAGCACCTTTAAGTTGATAAACATTTCCATTTGTCCTTCTTCCTGCAACAACTAGAGTTTCAAATCCTTTTATGATCTCATAACCACCATCCTGAAATACAAGATTATATCATTTTCTACACATTTATCCTACACTTAGAAGATTGTGCAGGATCCCCTTAACATAAAGAACATCATTTGTATTAAGCTTTCCATCAAAACTAATTGAACCTTTTCCACATATCTTTGTATATGTATCATCACTAAACTTAATAAGACCTCCTTCAAACTTCTCTAGTCTAACAAACTTACTCTTATCACCTTTCATGTGATTTGAGCATCCACTATCAACAATCCAATAGTTTTTGTTCTCTCTATCATGAAAATAAATCACTATAGTTCCATTATGAACTGCTTCCAGAGAAAATTCCTTCATACATCTCTCAAAGTTAGTAGAGTTAGTTCCAACATTTAGAGCCATGGACAAGCATTCATTATCCTCATTGTCAAGGTAACCAAGTTTATCATCAGATATATTGGAATCTTCTTTAACATAATAACTTCTCTTAACCGATTTACCTGTATTCTCCTTAAATATGTCATTTGAAGCTTTGACTGGATATCTTGAAGCATAATGACCTATCTTTCCATAATTGAAAATTTTGAAAGGAAACTTACCTCTGTATTTTCCAATGCCCTTTTTCAATATCCTCACAAATTTTGCTTCTAGCTCATCAAACTCATCTAGATCAGATTCCTCATTCTTTTATGCTTTGCCAACTTTAAAAGTAGCTTTTTTTCTTGAATCACTTGGACCAAACTCTCTCAGTCCAAAAGTAGTTAAAGCACCAAACAACTAATCTCTAGAATAATGATCTAAATTTTGAGCTTCTTTAATAATAGAAACCTTATGACTATAATATTTAGGAAGAGTTCTTAACACCTTCTTTACCACCTCATCTTCTTCAAGTTTTCCTCCAAGGCCTCCGATGGAATTGAAAAATTCATCCACTCTATGCAAGTAGCTTGTAATATCTTCATCTCCAGTCATCCTTAGGGTCTCAAATTTAGTCTTCAAATTTTGCATCTTTGCTTGCTTGACCTTATCATCTCCTTCATAGATACTTTCCAACTTTTTCCAAATCTCACCAATAGTTTTAAGACTCATAACTTTCATAAATTTTGAATTAGAAAGACCACTCAAAATAACATACCTTGCTTTTGGACATTGTTCTCATATGCCTTGATCTCATCATCAATACTTGGACCATTTGTAGGCATTGTATATCTAGTTTCAACATACTTCCAAACTCCAAACCCTAGAGAAATAAGGAAACCTTCCATCCTAGTCTTCCATAATGCATAATTAGATCCATCAAATAGAGGATCCTCCTTCTTGTGTGTCATCCCAGATCTACCTCAAACGGTTAAGCTTTCTTCCAAGGAACCTTTCTCTTATACCAATTTTTGAATGCATAATCTACAACTAAGAGGTGGGGCGAATTAGTTACATTAAAACTTCAAAACCCTTATTAACATTCAAATATTAATTAGTCTTTAAACCTTTAACAACTATTAAGCCCTTATCATGCATTAGCATAATATAAACAAGACAAATATTAATGCAAACACACCCAAACACATGAGAACACTAGATTTACGTGAAAACCCAAGAAGGGAAAAACCACGATGAGGATTAGCTCACAATATAAAGTAATTGCAACACTAAATACAATAGGCTCACTTTCAGAGGGCTCATTGCCCAAAAGAAAGAAGGGCTCACCATTAATGGCTCACTGCCAAATTAGAAAGAAGAAGATAGAATATTGTTACAATGAGAAATATATCTCAAAGTAATATAAAATATCCACCACTACAACTTCTGCACCATCAGTAATCTCTAGCTCACTGCTATCAAAAACTTTAGGTACTTTCCAAATGTAGACCATTCTACTCACTACATTGGAGTCATAGGCATTGAGCTCGCACTTTAGATCTCTGCATCTGATCAAATTTTCATATCAACACATCCTCATGTCTACTCTCTCATCCTTCATCAATCATCACACATATATATAATTCACAACCTTGAAAATAATCTACAAGGTCAGCTATGCACCTCAAATGGGCAAATTAAAATTAGGTTGACACCAAAACATTCCTACAATGGAGAGGAATGAAGGCGAACCATATTACACCTTAACTTGGACCTAAATCCACATAAGCAGGTCATTCCAAACTTCCACAAACACTAAATCATATCCATGATTAGTGTAAACACCCAAGGTCGGTCAAACATGTGTTAACACCATTAAACATTTGAGTACACACTTCACCAAATCCAAAGATGACTCATGGACCACACACAACACTTAAACACAATATAGAATATTCCATCAACATCTTGAAATCCAATAAATCCTTTGCAACATCATACACCTAAAGAACATACTCATCTTGTACAACTAGTTAACCTTCCACATACTATAATTGATGATTCCAACTTTGCAGAGCATCAAAACTCAAACAACTCAAACTAAAGATAGATATGAGAAATATAAGCACACTTCTAGATCCACAAAACTAGAAACCATAACACGGAGAAATTTGGAGCAAAACCATTTCTCCCAGACAACACGACATCATAGTTCACACATTGGTGAACACAACTTCTTCTGTCGAATCACTACAACAAATCCTTGTGATTTGCTCCACTTTTTGCTCCATTTTTTGCTTCCACCCACTGTTTTAATGTATTTTTTGGAAATTTTTTGAAAATATCACCGCTATTTATCGGGATGGCACAATTTTTGGCATTTATTGCACTGATCAATACAATTTGACGCTAATTTAGGTGATAATTATTGTCTAAAGTAACACTGTCTTTAGCATCGATATTAGCTTTGAGTGTAGTGCCACTATTAGCTTCGAGTGTAGTGTCACTTTTAGCTTCAACTTTAGCTTCGTGTTTAGCTTTGGGTTTAGCATCGGTTTAGACACCCCTATGTCGAAGAGGCTTATTTATGTCTCATTGACGATGTAAAATAGTGAAATGTCAACAAGATATGGGAATATCAAGGAGAGAATTGCTTATGTCACATCGACAAGGTATATCTACAAGTGCTTGGCGAAACACAACTCTTGGATATAATGAAGTAATGTTG
Source organism: Sequoia sempervirens (assembly GCA_007258455.2). Lineage (NCBI taxonomy): Eukaryota > Viridiplantae > Streptophyta > Pinopsida > Cupressales > Cupressaceae > Sequoia > Sequoia sempervirens. The sequence goes on from VDFB02093513.1 coordinate 257,300, forward strand.
ATGGGACATTGAGATATCAGTAAGACAAATAAGATTGTCTCATTGACATTCTTCAAGTAATGATCAAAAGTATACACCACTATACTACCAGGAATGTGAGCATTTTTTATGTGGTAGAATGGTATACACCGCAATCCCACAACAAGAAGCCTTGAGCAAGGTGGTAGTGCGGTAAACAACAGAGGGGAAAGGAAAAACACCACTATACCGCAACAATAATCACAAGTCTCCCTGACATGACATAGTTACACTGATATATAAAGAAATACTGCTGAAGGAAAATATCGATAAGACAGTGGCATATCGGCAAGAGATAATAACTTGTCTCATTGACACTGGCAACCAACATCAGAGGAAAATAAGATCTAATGTCGATGAGACATTGAGATATCGGTAAGACAAATAATATTGTCTCATCGACACTCTTCAAGTAATGATCAAAAGTATACACTGCTATACCATCGGGAAGGTGAGCAACATATGCAGTATACACTGCAACCCCATAGCAAGAAGCCTTGAGCAAAGCAGTAGTGTGGTAAATTTGGCATCATTGCAATTTACAAAAAATCACATCAGTTGCCAAAAGTAAATGCTATTAAATTATTAAGGGTTGCCAAAACTAATATGACTGAATACCACGCCATCCAAAGATAAGTGAGTTTTCCCAATATCGCACTCAATTGCAGTGCACTAGCATGGCCTGAGCTAAGGATACAAGAAGTCCTAAAATCATTAAATACTTAGCTAAGTGCACAAAAAATCTCTAAAAGAGCTCTGTTAATATAAAAAATCTTTCAAGGTTTTGTCATCTGAAGTTATAGTAGAGAAAATTGAAACATGCCTCCTAAAAGAAAATAATCAGAAGTAAAAGATAGTTAGCCTAAAATTAAAGATGAAGAACCTAAAGTAAAGAAGAAACCTCTCCATAATCCATATTAGATATACTTCCAGGGTCTACTAAAGAGGGTAATAAGAAGTTTCTCATGGACACCGGACAAAGTTGTAAGGATGCCCTCATTTCCAAATCTAGATGGGACCTATTTTGGTATTTTTACAGTAAGAGAAGTGAGAAGATTCCAGTGTCAAATGCTTGGATGTTGGATATAGCAAGGTTGTTTGTCCTAAATGTGTTTTTTGATGTAGAATTTATCAGACTACTAGCAAAAAACTATCACTTAGCTACCAAAGCAGTAAGGTTTCCAAACGACACATTATTGGTAGAAGTAACTAGAAAAGCTATCATTGAGTGTTTTGGCTTAAACAAGCAGGCTCTGACCAAGATAGACCTACAAAAAAGTGGGGATGATTATGCTAGGTTAAAAAATACTTATAGAAGTGATGAGGTACCCTATATATGAAAAGAGGCATTGGTAACAGAACATTCCCCATCTCTACTACCACTACTGAACCATTTAATGTGACAGATTTTTTAGTATTACTTTGTGAATACATATTTAGCTCTTTGCCAAGTGTTGGGGATAGATGCTCAAGATAAAATTCCAATAGGCCTAATGATGATGGTTATGAGAATTCAAAACCCTGAAACTAATATTGAATATGACTTTGCTTCATACCTTGACAAGGCGTTAGATGATGAATTCTCCCAAGTTATAGAGGATAGAGTACTGATTACATTCAGACACTATTCCCTATTGTGTCATCAAATATTGTACCAAAATAGGGACCAATGGACTAAAATAATGGACTTGGCTATAGTAGATGAGCAAGGGAATCCCACACCTATCCAGAAATGGTGCTATATTTGGGACAATCGGTGCAAGAATTCAAGCTTTGTTGTATTCTATGAAGACTTTGTACCCAGAATCCTTCGAGTTCTTGGGTATGCAATACCAAGATTTCCAACCAAAATGTTGCAACTAGTGAGACCTTTGGCTTTAAGACCAGAGCAGGGTCATACACAATTTTGGAGATTGGTTCTTCCTCCCAGAAGTTACAATAATAAGAGTTTATGGATGCCTTGTTGCTCCACACACATTGCCAAAATTTGTGCCCCTCAGACTAGCATTTCTTGAATTTATGTGGAAAATGATGTGGATGGAGAAAGATATAATGCACAAGTAGAAGAAAGGCACTTTCCTTCCAAGCCAAACCAAGTGTGAAGATTGGGCAGTAGGCTTAGACACACTAAAGGAGTTACAGTATTATTTGAAGACAAGATATGCATTGAAATCTAGAAAAGAAAGAGCCTTTGACCTTAAAAATCATATGAACAAGATAAGGCACAATATTCTTACCAAAATGACAGTGCCACACCAAGTGGATTTTGAAGAAGATGTCATAAGGAATTGCATTACTTATAATGATGTATTTAGTAGAAGGAAAAAATGTGAATATATGAAGAAGGTTGAAGAAAGGACAAAGCGAAGGTCCAACGATTTCCTATGATACTTTTTTGAGGAAAAGGATCCCATAAAGAGGATAGAATTGATAATTGGTAGATTTGAAGAATTGTATAGAAAGAAGGAAGCATATCTCGAAGAACATCATAGTGGTGCAACAGCAGAGCATGCCCCAGGTGAAACCTCTGAGCCTCCCATGGAGCAATTACCTCCCAAAAGATAGAAGATGGGAAGCATTGAATAGTTAGTACCTTATGGGGATACTGAAGAGGTGGGCGATAATGAGGAAGTGGCTACAGTACTGTAGTCATTGAAAGGTGATATTGAAGTTGATCAACCGATCCTTGAGACCAGTTCCCATAAACTTGAGGAAAGGATGGGTGATGTAGAAAAAACAAGTACAAAGGTACATGAAGATGAAAGGGATATTGTAGCCAGGAGATTCATAGAAGATGATGAATTCATTAAGACTACTGAGTTTAGGGATTTCTGGATGAACATGAAGATAAAATAATTTCAAGAGAGGATGGAATGAACTCAAGCAGGAATTGAAGAATCAGAGAAAAATGAGATGGTAGCACAGACTTTCCAGGAATTAAGAGTTGACAACATTGACATTAGCCCCAAAAGGCTAGAGAAATGGTCTTGAAGAGAAATATGCTCATTTTCCCTGGATTGGAATTAAAGAAAAAATTTATGCTTGATCAAGTGTGGGCTTAGGAAGATCCAATGCTAATTGCATATTTTGACTTTGATGAAGGTGTGAGTGGAACTGGGTATAACCCAAAGATTGAAACCTTGGCCATATGGATCAAACAAAAAAATATGCAGAAGCCAAAATTATTGGATGTAATTCAAGGGATGAAAGGGGCAGTGATGGTAAGGACAATACAAGATACCACCCCTTTAGAGGCAGCCACAATGACCATGCATTCGGCCATGTTCACTCAAGCAACTTTTAAGGGATTAGAAGACAGATTGAACGAGTATGAAAAGGAACAAAGGTTCCTAAATGATGAAGTTAATAAACTTTTCATGGAGAATGTCAAATTGAAAGAACAATTAAGAGGAGCAGGACCCTCACAAAGCAAGGAGTTGGTGTTATACAAGCCTCCTATTGCTCCAATAGATATTGTGAAGAAAATTTCTGCAGAACAGGTAAAAACTCCAAAGAAGGAAGTGGATGATGTAAAGAAGGCCAGCAATCAAACCCAAGATGAAGTGAAAAGATGAATTTGTGAAGTTATGGAAAAGATTCTTGAGCACAAGATAAAATCAGTTATGGATAAACTGGAGAATGTGCATGATAGTTATAAAACACTTCAGCGGACAATGGAACAAATAAAGACACATATGCTTGTATTAGATCCTTTGTTCAAAAGGTGGCAGCCTATTCACCACACTTTGGCTAAGTTATGCAAATTTCTACAAAGAAGTCCTGATGTACCCACAACATTAAAGCCAACTGAACAAACTGTGAGGATGATTATTGATGAATTTCACTATGTACAAGGGTTTGATAAAAAGATTGTAACATGAATGGATTTATTCCATACCTGCAAACAGTGGTATATACTTGAAATCGTGAGAGATGGTGATCAGTTGGAGGACTTGGATAAGTGGAAGAAAGAATTCAATCAGGTTGTTCATAAGTGTGTAACTCATATAGTACAGGAGGATGATGATACCAGTGTTCCTAGGCTAAATCAGATCATGGATGGGTTGATTGTTCTTGATGCGGGATACCTAATGTTTGTCAATGATACAAATGAATTAATAGATAGTCGATGGAAAACTCATCTTGAAAACATGAAAAAGATCCAGGAATATATGTGGCCATCAGATTTTACGGTGTATCAGTGGGAGGAAAAGTATTTGGTTTCAAAAGAATAGGACACTGAGGCGAGAGCATTTGGATGTTCATCATGGAGAGGAAGACTTTCCAAATCAATGATCACATGTCTTCTATGTTGAATAATGGAACCATATGTCAAAATGTCTTAAGTCTTGTTATTTCCTTAATTATGCTAATTAAATAGTTGTTAGTAAAAGAAGTAGTTATGAAAGGTCGTTTCTTTTTGTAAAAGGCCTATAGCTTGTTGCTTCCTATATAAATAGGAAACGAAGGCTTAGTTTTAAATTATCATCATCATATATCATTTCCATTTTGAAGACTTTTTTTATTAATATTTATCAATTGAAGTAATATAATGAAGAACATCTTATTATCATAGATTCTCCATGACTGTGTTATCATTCTATATTTTTCTTATGTTTTCCATACTTATTTCTTCTTATATTTGAATGAATATCAGTTATTGAGCCTCAATACTATTCTTATGTGAATGAATATATTGATACAGTAAAACATTTATTGTGGATGTTGGTAGAGCTGCTAATTTTTTTTTAAAATTTGAGCTTATTTTGCCTTGTTACATGTTCAACATAAAAATGGAAACTATTTAAAAATAATAAAGTTAACAAAGTTGCTTATTTAAATAATTTTGAGTTACGTGCATTAATATTTTATTAAATTTTGTGTCTTCACAAACATATGTTGATACAAAATGAATGGAAGAAGCATCCAAGTAATCCTATTTTTTTCTGCCAACAATTCATACCAAAGATTGAACAATTTAAGGATATTGCAATAGGTATTAATTAAGGATACGATGATGATGATATATTCTTGAAATTTTATATTCTATAAAACATTCCTTATTTTCTATGAAACAATGTATATATTCATGTACTTGTAAATATTCTTTTATTGTTATGTCTATTAAATAAAACAAAGTTTGAATAAAAAATGCTTCACCCTTTTTTGTGAGTATGTGAATTATTGTTTAAGGAAAAATCTTATAGTGTTTACATTTTTAGTTTATTAGTTTCAAATATTCATTTTCTATGTATATAAAATTGTATGTGCTCTTTATCTCAAATGACATAAAACAGTAATATCATCAGAATCAAGGTTTTCAATTTCAGCACCATCATTGTCCACACTTTTCATAGCCTATTCATAGACTACCTTTTTTATACAATAATTTCTATAAAACACAATTTTGACAACATAGTTTAGAAAACATCAGTCCAAACACATTTATTATTCTTTGGTTTTCTGCCCTTAAGAACATCCTTAGGGAGACCTTGTTCTTCCCTCTACTTTTGCGCAAGAGTGTGTTTTAAGAAGGGGTAATAAATCAATAACTCATCGCCAATGGTAAGGTCCATAATAGCCTCAACCATTATCAATCTATCAACCTCTCTTTCCATATCTCCATCTTTATCATTTATAACCTCAACAAATTGACAATTCGGTCTTACATTAGGGTTCCTTCCCTTACTACTATTTATAAATCCTAAAATATTTTTGTGTGTGTATGCACATCCATCTATATACATAAGATGACCTCTATTCATTTCTTTTCCACTTTCTAATTGGAGACAATGTGTATACATATTTGAATTTAGACCATATGTTGACATGTTATGCTTATATTTTGCTAGCCTTCTCTGGATTCACCATTGTAATATGATGGACCATACTATGGCATTAATCTCCTAGTGGTTTATTCTGAATTGTTTCTATGTTTCAATCCCACATGTACATTTTGGACAATAAAGAGGCCTTGATTCGCTCCATGAATATTGGAGGGTTGTATCATGTAGTTGTATCCCCAAAATTGAAAGACCTCGTACACTCTAGGTAGTTATTGATCACTAGGCCAAGCGCAATATAGTCAATGATCAAATGTCTCTTTGTAAATTGATCTCAAACTCATGGTCAAGTCATCATCCCCATCACATTCATTCTCATAGGGTATGTAGTCCACCTTCCCCTTGTCTTTAAGCAAATTATGCATCTTCACACTGGTTCTTGTTCTGTTACTTGTTTTTGTCAATTCCTCATCTTCTGAGCTGGTATATTGGCACATATTTTTGTTAGATGTATCATCTAATAAATGATCGTTTCCCTCTAGGATGGAAGTCGGTGATCTAGGAAACTTTAAACCAAGAACTTTATCTTGCAAGTATCCATTAAGAAAAAATTAGTTAGTTAAATAATATAAAACAATGTTTAAACGAAGTATACATGTTATTTATATCAAATTGGAAAATTCCTCACCAAAATTCCTATTGTATTTGAATCGATTGTAGGAGGCATACTACCAACTAGAAGCTCGTCATATATGTAATGTCTTTGTACAATCGCTTGTTTGAATTATTTCTTTCCACAACATACATAACATCCACAAACAACAATTTTCTCAAAGTATTCATCCCATGTACTATAGTCCTGACCTACCTCCTCTTCAATGCAATCATTTGTTGTGTCTGTAGTATCCATTGTCATATCCTCTTCCACCCACTGTCGTCTACATGATTTAATAGTTTTAGGTCCATGTCCATGTACATATCTTGTTCTTTTGCTAGTTAAATGCTTAGGCTCTACATTTGCTCCAATCTTCATCTAAAATTATCAACAACATGCATTAATTTATGTCAAGATTGGATAATAGATTAGAAATTTCAATAATACTGTTAAGTCATAAACACCTTCCTCCTTTGGTTGAGGTTGCTTTCTCTTCTTACCTCTATTGTATCTGCAAATTGTTTTGTCTCATCTATTTCCATGACCTCCTCTGTGAATAAAAATTTTGCCATAGAAGCTTTCACCGCACTACTATTGAAAAGGAAAAAACAACTTGCGGGACTGCAATAAAAACTGCTCTACCACACCGAGCCAATGAAGGAGCCACAAGACAACAATGGTTACCACACACCAATGGTAGAAGACTTGTGGGACTGCGAGAGTCGCCGCAACACCACCGAGAACAAAAGGAAGACTTGCATGCTGCCACAAAAGCTTTCACTGCACTACCGCTGAGAAGGATGAAGCACCTTGCAGGACCACGATAAAAACCGATCTACTACACTGAGTTGATGAAGGAGCCATGAGATAGCAGTGGTCACAAAAATAAGGCAGGAGTTGGAATTATTTCCAACACTCTGGGTCATGTAATACACAACAATGAAAATAGTCACTATACAACAATAATAGGCGCTAAATTAGACGCACTTGATGCCACCTTATACGTCCCAAATAGATTACATTAATGGCCAAAAGTTGGTGCTAAATTTGGTGTTAACTAACGCGAACTAAAGTGTGACTAATGAATCAAAATAAAAAAAATAAAACTTTCCCACGTGAGGGAAGAAATTAGACGACAAAAAGGGGAAAAACGCCACGTGAAGGAAGAGAGCAGGGCGCTACCAGCAACTGATGAAAGAATGAATGAATGAATGAGAGATTTTAATGATGTCCACAAGACCAAGCGGCCTAAGGGATCAAGAACCAAAAAGCTAAGGAATTTCCAAACTCTTTTCCATGTTGGACCTTCTTTTATGAATTTGGACCAAAAAACTATTTGTCTTGTTGATCTTCTCCTCAAATAACTCATGCAGATTGTTAGCCTTTAAGTTGAATTTTTATGAGAAATTCAATTTATTTTGTGACACCATAGGTAAGGTTACAATTTTTTTTCTTTCTTGAATTCGTGATTGTTTACTACTCATTGTATTGCATTTGAATTCATGATTGTTTACTGGTTCATGGCCTAACCAGTCTAGGAAACCTCTAAATTGTCTCATCATTATAAATTATAAAACCTTTGAGAAACCAACAAAACATTTTACCCTACCCATTTGAACTTTGGCTCAAAATATTATAGCACGAAGTGAGGATTCCTCTGTATTCTTTCCCTAACCTGGTTATCAAGGAAATAGTGAATTGCTTGGAAAATATGGGAATTGGGTCTATCACTGTTGAGCAATTGTTGAAAATAAACACAGAAATAGCTTGGTTTTTCCCAGTCATGCCATAGTCATCGATGCCATGAAAAATTTGTACAAGATTGCATTATGAAAGAGTTTTCATGATAAGGTTATCAACACTAAGCAAACCGAGTGAACATATTTTCCCTAGGTTATCAACACTAAGCAAACCTAGTGAACATATTTTCCCACAAAACAAAACTTTCATACCACAAACTAGATGAAAACTTTCATACTTGATAGTGTGTACTTCGTTTGCCTCCACAGACTGGATGAAAATAATTTGCCCTAGGTTACCTCAAAATGTCCAGCAATGGAGGGAAGCAAGCATTTACAGCGAACTCTGGCCACAATGAGGTAATTCATTGTCAATTTATAGATTTGTAAATGTTTCCATTGTTTCTTTGAATTTTACTTTTTAGTTTTTTATTTCTAAATTTAAAAGAAGAAATATAATTTTAAATATATATATAGGGACATGAGACTGACAAAGATAAAGAGAAATTGGCTTCCATATTGGGGGTAGAGGCAGTGAACAAATTGGTTAATGTGGACTAGACAACACTTACCAAATACATAGAAAAACAATCTATTAACGCCTCTCAAACATTGCAAACAAATCAATTGTGTCAAAGGGAATCAATTGATTCCCCAAACAGCCTTGGATCAAGCAGAAGATCCAGGAAGAAATCAGTGACAGTAAACTCTAAGAATGTGGAACAAGGAGCAGAGACTTCCACTCCTGGGACACAGAGTTCCACCACGCCATGTTATCAATCTTGCATTGGTAGCTACAATACCAAGATAGAATACAAGGTGGTTTCAAGGGAAGTTCGAATGATGGATGTTGGGAAAAAATTTGTGAATAGGTTGAAGGAATCATGCCTTCAATGGTTCAAAGACCATCTACATTTTTCATTCTCAAAGATACCCATGCACCTAAAAAAAGTAGTTATCCATGACATGGAGACTTGATTTTGGCATAGGTTGGTCTGTAAAGAAGATAAAGCTATGAATGTCTCAAAACTGAAAGAGATTTTGGTGCAACCAAACAAAGAAGATAAAAATAATCCCTCCTGAGCTAAGGCAAAAAAAAAGGCCAATTGATGTGAAAGTATGGAGAGAGCTTGTAAAAGCATATGAGAAGTCTAATGCACAGAGGAATCCTGGTGAGGAGAGTACACAGGTATTTGAATTTGCTCATAAGATTATATCAAATTTATTAAATGATATTTAAACTTTATTTGTCATAGTTAAATTGAATTAGTATATGTTTCAGGACAAGGCCTCCAAGGCTAGGCTTGAGAAACTTCATGCCATGCATCGCAGTGGCTAAAAAGGTTTATAGGCCTTGATCTGTACATTTGTAAGTATATTTAATATGTTAAATGATATAATTTTTTTTTTCATTGGAAAAAGTAAAATATTGCATATTAATTAGTTTAACTAGTCCATGTGCCATGTTTTGACAGGAGGAGAAATATGGCCGCCATCCAAAGCAATGTGAAAAGAATATGTTACAAAACAAAAAGTGGAATGATTTTGTAATCTAGATGGAGAACGAGTTATCAATAGTTGAGTTTCAATAACTTAGTTGGATATTGTTATGTTAATATGTCATTTTGCATCTCTTGTGTTAAGTTGTTTATTGATGCATAGGATGAGTAAATAGAGATCAAATCTTATGATTACAAGATGACCATTTATGTGGATGAATAAATAGTATAAGGATGTAGATGAACTCAATTCATTTGACTTTATGCCTCTTAGTAGGCATTCCTCTTGAATCTCTAATATCAGGTGCCTGAGACTTCCCTGTAGCTTTTACCTTTCGCTACCACCTTTCCTCTTCACTGTGAGACTCATCTCCTTTTTCCTTATATGCATTTCTGGCTTTGGCTTCTAATTCATCCCATGTTTTACCTTCCTCCTCTTCAGAATTTTCTTCTTCTTCGTCCTCCTTTGACTCCACAAGAGATTCATCTTCTGAACCTTCCTCATCTGATTCTGATTCCTCTTCTATATTAGAGGGTTCATATCCTTGATCTGACTCTTCTAAATTATTAGAATCAGAATCACTAGCTTCCATATTCAAAAATTCCCAACCAATATCTTCAATAAATTTATCTAGATCATCAATAATACTCTTCAAAATTGGCCACTAGTTCAAGTTCATTATGCTTTCATAATACTTTATATCCATGGAGTTCAGCCATTCCTTGATTCCATTAGGCGAAGATTGAGGAATGGCATCAATGCGAAGTATTTGAAAACAATAGCCATATCAAATTCCTTTTTCCCAACTCCTACTCTCTCAAGGTTAACAATCTCAATCTCACTAATAACGATTACTAAGAAAGGTAATTCCACCAACTCTACCAAATAGTTTACCGTATGAACAATAAAAGCAGAGGCTTTGAAAGGAACTCCATGAAAACCAAGCTCTCTAAATGGTATATCAAACTCTAGTTCAAAATATTTTAGATGAGGTTGCTCCCATATAAGCTCACTTACTCACTTGACAAATCCTTGAAACTCTATATTGATTTTATTTTTCCTGTCCCTCTCTCGTTGTTCTTGCTCAATTTCATTAGGATCGTGCATTGACCTTCTTGCCCCTCCTAAAGTTTGGACCACATCCATTACCTCCACATAAAACTTGACATCCTTGGTCTTCTTGGTTCCCATTCCCTGATATGGTTATGCAAATGAAAATGAAGCAAAGTAATCGTCTCCTTCTCCATTGGCTGGAAGAATGCATGCTTAATGTTTTGATACATGATATATACTCTCTCTTCTGCTCTCATGGTTGAATATCGAAATCCAGTATGGTGGGCCTCCAGAGTTCCAGTCATCTTTCTTCCTCTTCCACCAAATGTTGGCCTCATCCACACGTCTGCCAGCCTAATTGGCTTTATTTTTGAAAGCTAAAGTTTCTCCTGAGTCACCAATGTAGCTCTCTCTACCTTTTTAGACTCTTTCATTGCTACATATCGTCTCTGGGATTTAATCATCTATACCACATGGTTGATATGCTTTGAATACTTGCATCTAAAGGAAAATTCCTTAACATAAATACTGCTAGGGAATTTCAATGTTGCCATTATAGTTGGCATTAAATCCAGTACCTACAAGATTAATGAAAATTATCCTTATATAAGAATTCCCTCCATCTTGTTGGCTTGTAACACTCTTGATGGTGGCTACATGAAATCTGATTCTTATTCCTCTTCTACATCAGAGGGTTCATATCCTTGATCTGACTCTTCTAAATTATTAGAATCAGAATCACTAGCTTCCATATTCAAAAATTCCCAAAACACCATCTTCAAAATATTTATCTAGATCATCAGTAATACTCTTCAAAATTGGCTGCCAGTTCAAGTTCATTCTGCTTTCATAATACTTTATATCCATGGAGTTTAGCCATTCCTTGACACCATCAAGTGAATATTGAGGAATGGCGTACATGCAGAGTACATCCCACTTGAATTCTTTGAAAATAATAGCCATATCAAATTCCTTTTGCTTAATTCATACTCTCTCACGGTTAACAATCTCAATCTCACTAATAGCAATTACTAAGAAAGGTAATTCCACCAACTCTACCAAACGGTTTACCATAGGAACAATAAAAGCAGGGGCTTTGAAAGGAGCTCCATGAAAACCAAGCTCTCTAAATGGTATATCAAACTCTAGTTCAAAATCTTTTAGATTAGGCTGCTCCCGTATAAGCTCTCTTACTCACTTGACAAATCCTTGAAACTTCATATTGATTTTATTTTTCTTGTACCTCTCTTGTTGTTCTTCCTCAATTTCATCAGGATCATACATTGACCTTCTTTCCCTTCCTAAATTTTGGACCACATCCATTACCTCCACATAAAACTTGGCATCCTTGGTCTTCTTGGTTCCCACGCCCTGATATGGTTATGCAAATGAAAATGAAGCAAAGTAATCATCTCCTTCTCCGCTAGCATGAAGAATGCATGCTTAATGTTTTGATACATGATATCAGCTCTCTCTTCTACTCTCATGGTTGAATATCAAAATCCAGTATGGTGGGACTCCAAATTTATAGTCATCTTTCTTCCTCTTCCACCAAATGCTGGCCTGATCCACACATCTGCCAGCCTAATTGGCTTTGTTTTTTAAAGCTAAAGTTTCTCCTGAGTCACCAATGTAGCTCTCTCTACCTTTTCAGACTCTTTCATTGCTACATATCATCTCTGGGATTTAATCATCTGTACCACATGGTTGATGTGCTTTGAATCCTTGCATCTAAAGGAAATTTCCTTAACACAAATACTGCTAGGGAATTTCAATGTTGCCATTGCAGTTGGCATTAAAGTCGGTACCTGCAACATTGAAAATTATCCTTATATAAGAATTCCCTCCATCTTGTTGGCTTGTAACACTCTTGATGGTGGCTACGTGAAATCTAATTCTAATTCCTCTTCTACATCAGAGGGTTCATATCCTTGATCTGACTCTTTTGAATTATTGGAATTAGAATCACTAGCTTCCATATTAAAAAATTCCCAACCACCATCTTCAAAAAATTTATTTGGATCATCAGTAATACTCTTCAAAATTGGCCGCCAGTTCAAGTTCATTATGCTTTCATAATACTTTATATCCATGGAGTTCAGCCATTCCTTGATTGCCACCAAGTGAAGATTGAGGAATGGCGTCAGTGCGGAGTACATCCCACTTGAAGTCTTTGAAAATAATAGCCATATCAAATTCCTTTTTCCCAAGTCATACTCTCTCAAGGTTAACAATCTCAATCTCAAGTATTAGCTAGGGAATTTGAAATTTTATTATGGTATGTGCACTTTGATATGATGTAATATGATTATGGTTTCATCTCATATGTTGTAATATTAGATATATAACAAAAAAATAAATTATTGCATGAAATAAATAATAACTTTTCATTCTAAATGTTTTTTGCAGAACACGGGTCTTCCAGGAGATCAAGATGATCCTCAATATGATATAGATCCACAAAATATTGGTTCAACTGCTAGTACAAATCACATGGTAGAGAATGATGCAGAAGACACTAAGGTCGATGACAATGATGATGACAACAATGATGACGATGATGATGATGACGATGGTGATGATGATGATGAGACAGCTGGTGGTAGTAACCAGTGACATTCATGATCATATAGACTGCATCATGGATCATTGTTGATATATAATTATGATGACTCTTTTCATGTTACTATCATATGTATCATTTTCACGGCCTACAGTACTATATGATTGAGTTGTATCATATTGAAATGTATCATTTTCAGTTTTTCACTATATCATTTGGCCATATATCATCTTGACTTGTATAAGTTTGAGTTACATAATTTATCAATTTTATTTATATCATTTGTACATGTATCATTTTCACTTATGTCGACTGTTGGACATGTATCATTTTGACATGTTTTTGATGTACTGGCATATTTGAATTTCACTTTTTTTAGTTATATATGATGATGATCTTATTAGTATTGACTTGTCAATTTATATATATTAAAAACAGTCAATGATTTTTGAATGGATATTTATTGCGTGTGATGATTTTAATTTACTTTTCAAATTCAATTAAATTATATATAGTTGACTCACTTTTTTTAATTATAGATGATGATGTTACAATAATAGTTCATGTGGTGATGAAAGGTAAAATTAATGCTTGGCACCTCTAAAACATAATTGAAAGTTTTGCGGTGAGCCACATTAAAAGAGGTGGTAATGTGGAAGCGGATGTCTTATCTAAATGGGATTTAAATTTTGGTGAAATAGGGGAATTTAGGTTGGAGGATTTTAGAGGTGTTAAGTTAGTGGACAACGCCTTAAATGAACAAGGTGGCGAAGCGAGTGAAGTAGGTTTGACACGACAAGTGAAGGCAGGGGTGGCGGGCAATGGTGAAGTAGTACTTCATTAATAGAAAGTGTGGGAAATCCAAGATGGTGTTAAATGCAATCCCTTGATTAAGATGTGTTAATTGCATTTGGAAGGGTCAAGAAAAACTCTGCAACAAACTTTGGTGGTGGTGGCACTGGTTTTCAAGAGAAATGGAAGCCAGTTTCACCTTTTGGTCACGAAGATCTTTGGGTCTATTTTATGGAGAGGTGCCTGGAAAACGACTGGATGACCTTTTCCTTGTTGACAACGAGTGGCTAGTGCAGTGTGCAAAAATGATTTGTGGTAGGGATTTTGGATCTCTGAAACACAAATACTAAACCAACATGGGCATTTACTCCATAATTGTGGCATGGGGCTTGGATTTAGGTGAACTAGTGGAAATGGTGAGGATGGTGATGCAAAAAATTATGCATGAAGATTTTCTGGTAGGCATGGAGTCCATTCTCAAATGGGCGGTTCCAGGTGTAGGTTTAGATTATTCTGAAGGATTGGTAGATGATGAAATTGAGGAGCTCTCTGGGAGACCAAGGCTCAAACCCTTTATTTGTTGGCCCAAAGGAAAATACAAAGCTCGTTGTCATGAGGAAGTGTGTTTGGGATGGAAACCACTCAAATTCTTCATCGAACTCATGGAGGTTGATGAAGTTTTGGCATAAGCAAAGGCAGAGATGCAAGGATTGGAAGCAAAAAGGAAGCGCCAGAAGAAGAAGTCGAGGAAGTGGTGGAAGTTGAAGAAGCCTTTGAAGGAGATAGCCAAGCATCTGTGTGGAGCTCGTTAAGACTGGTCATGTTTGTCTATGTCTGATTTTGTTGTATTGAAGAATGTAATTCTGAACACTGTTAATGGTGGTTTTTTTGTTTACAGGGTTTATTTAATGTTTTACTCTGCACGTTAAGGTGTCTCTAGTTTTTGTCATTTTTTGTGGAATTTTGGTAGGTAATGACACAGAACAATAGATGTACTTTTTTATCTTCACAAGCAATACAAAAATTTTGTGTTACCGACCCAAAAAAAATAATTGTCTTGTTATTTAATCATATGAGTTAAATAATTAAATTACTTATTCTATAGTCATATGATTTATTTAAGAGGCACAATATATTTAACTAATTAAATTGAAATAAAGTATATTAAATTAATAAAAGGAAGCAAAATAAGAATCTTTTTTAGAAGCTAAAATGGAAGCAAAACAAGAAGCATTTTTAGAAGCAAAAAAGGAAGCAAAACAAGAAGTATTTTTAGAAGCAAAACAAGAACCAATTTTAGAAGCAAAAAAGGAAGCAAAACAAGAAGTATTTTTAGAAGCAAAACAAGAAGCAATTTTAGAAGAAAAAAAGGAAGCAAAACAAGAAGCAATTTTAGAAGCAAAACAAGAAGCATTTTTAGAAGCAAAACAAGAAGTATTTTTAGAAGCAAGAAAGGAAGCAACAATGGAAGCCAAACTAGAAGCAATCTTGGAAGCAAAACTAGAAGAAATATTGAAGAAAAACTAGAAGCAAAACTGGAAGCCTAATTGGCCGCTAATTTAGGTGCCATTTCTGACACTATTTCCCGGCGCTATTTTAGTCGTTAATAGAGGTGTATTTTTAGTGCTATTTTTCAATGCTATTTTAGGCGCTAATAGGACGCTATGTTTTTCGGCGCTAATTATGGCGAAAACTCTAGCATTACATCCAATGTCACCTTCGGTGTAAAATTCAATGCCAAGATGATCATGCCTGTTTGTGCCAAGTTTGGCGTTGACCAGCTTAATCAATTCGTGGGCTGAAATTTGACACTAATTTAGGCATTATTTGCCTATTTTGCTGTAGTGAATTATCTAGAACTTAAAACTCTGGATATAACACCTTTGAGCACCTTTGATCAACATATCTGAACTGCATAAATAGATCTTCAACCTTGAAGAAATATAGAGAAAAATAATGAACACTACTCTGCCACACTGGACACTCTTTACCACACTATTTCCTATTTTATTCAAATTTTCTCAAAAGCACTTGGAAACCAAGCATCAAAAACATCATCTCAACATATATAACACCTTCTCAACCACACAAGAGGTTGAACATTCACAAGCATAGGCTCATCAAAGAAACACTAGAGTTTGGCATCAGTGATACTACTAATAACAACATAATGCAACCAATCAAAGCATCTCGATAAGTTGACATCAATGCAACAACAAAGATGTGTTGACATAAATGACAACACATACTTCCAACACAATGTCTCTCCCATTGATTTAATTTTATCTTGGTCTTTCTTTCATCCCACCTTAAGAGGTTTCTCTAGGGCTCCCTTCCTGAGGTTCCTTTGTTGTAGCCCTAAAGTGGGTGAGGCTCTAATTCCTTTCCTTGAATATAGACCCACCTTCTTCAATGGAGGAACAATCTCAACCAAGGACAATTCATTGATAACCTCGATAATTTTAGTTATTACCAGAGCACAAGAATTCACAAGGGAAAGATCAATGTCCATCTATTCATCAAGAAACCCACCCTCCTGGATACCTTGGTTATCATCAACTTTGGTTACCACTTGATCCACCTCCAAATTACCAACTCCAAGAATCAACCCACCTAGATTCACCTCTTGTTATTCAAAATAATCTAGCACATCAAAATAGTTCAAATCCCCCTCATCATGTCTATCTTTGAGAGTTATTTCTTGTCACAACCCCCTTTCTAGAACAATTGAAAAGAAACTCTTGTTTATTAAGTTAGGTTGGTTTGATAGTAATTATTGTATTATTATAATGTGGAATTAGAACTTAAGGAAAAATAAATTTAAAGGTTATAGATTAAATTATTAAGAAAATCAAATAATTATCCTAAAATAAATAAAACTTATGATACAAAATTTGATTTTGGAAATCAATAAATTAATTTTATTTAAAAAATGTCCATATTCTCTACTTAACTTTCTATTTTTCTTTCAAGACAACACTTCAATTAACTCCACTCATTTTGGAATTTAAATCTTTCCATTAGCAATTAATTGCTCTTCTTTTTGGAAACTTCATTTTTAAAGCTGCATGTAAAGAGGGAAACATAGTGTGCACAATTATCCATTCTTTTAGATTAAAAATTCATTATTATCCTCTAATGAGTTAGAATGGAAACTTTCCTCTTCACTTATTCGATCTTGACCACTGATATTTTCCATCAAATCTTGACCATCGAATCCATATTCATTTTCTATAAATATGACTCCCCAACCTCTTTCAAAGGCACGATAAAGTTTAGAATCCTTGATAGTCATTATTTATCATCTTATTTTTCTTTGCATTCGTAGAATAGTAATTTATTAAAGAAAGATAGGGAGTAGGAAAGGTGGTTTTTCTTACTTGTTATAGAAGCACAAGGAATTGAATGAACACATAATAAGATAATAATACAAAAATCAGTGGTAATTTTTGTTTTATTACATTTCTTCCCTCTACCATTGTTGTGAGGCTTAACAAGAATAAAATCATCCTTGTCTATTTCCTCCCCTAAAATAATGCTTATGAATCTTGTTTTATCCCTTGCATCATCCTTTTTCCCTTTAGGATTCTTAGGACCCCTTTTTAGTAGCTACCTTTGTGTGTCAACTTTGCGTCAAACCTTGTGTTTTCCTTATTCCCACTGTCTTTGAGCATGATTTTTTTGGACACCAATGCACTGCATGGATGTCCATGCATCACACTAGCATCCCATGACATTTCAACATTCAAACAACCATTTTTGAGTCTTTTTCCACTTGTCACTTACCTTTGTCGATGGAAATAACTCAAGACGCCTTATAATGGCTCAAGAACCTTCTTTTCACTCCTTTTCTCTCTTTAAAATCCATTTTTTCAATTCATTTTTGGTTTGCTTGATCTCTCTAGGTCTTTTCTTCCTTACTCTCTCTCTCTCTCATTCTCTTCTCTCCCTCTCTTGCTCTCTTGCTTACACAACTCTCAATAGCTTGTTACAACAGTCTCAGGTTCTTATAACACTCTTTACAACTTTATTGGATCTCACAATTATCTCTTTCTTTCTCTCTATCTAGCTTCACAAGCCTTGTAGGTGATATCTTACTTGTCTTGTGTCTTTGAGCATCTTGGGATTTCTCACATCCCTTGTCTATGCATTTTTATCGTCTTTTTTATCTATATTTTATCTATCTGTCTATTTGGTTGTCTGTGGAGGTGGAAACACCCAAACGGGGGTTTGATTGAGGCAAGACCCTAAATAGCCCCAACATTTCCTCTCGGTCTTATGTGTGTAGGTATTGAAGATATTTATTTTTTGGATGCTTCTTTACTTGGGTTATCGTGAGCATTTTATTTTTCCTCCTTAGTTTTATCATTTACATTTCATTTAATCTATATTTCACTTAGTTTACTTTACCTTATTTTAATTCTATTACTCTTAGTTATTTTCCCACATTCAAGAGTTCCTAGTAATCAAGATTGTCAATAGTCATTTTGTTGTTTTTTGTAATAGTCTCAATTTTTGGTCCATACGAGATGTCAACGTGCCATTGAGACACCTATGTGTCATGTTGTCATCCTTGGGCCGCATTGTCTTCCTTGTTCAAGAACTCAAGAGTCTATCTAGAAGACCTTTGTGATCTACTCTTTTTGATTTTGGAACCCTTGCCTTTTTACCCCATCACTTGAGCTTTATTCCTTGAGGTAGTTGAGGACCATTTGCTCCTTGAATACTCTTGCTTGTCTTGAGACTTGAGGGTAGAAAATCTCTTCCTCTATAGGTACTAATACCATGTCACATGTACAAAGGGCCATGTTCTTGATGTGATGGGGAGGTTTGACCCACTTGATCATGGATTAAGTGTGTGCAACCACTTAAGGGGATATTAATATTAGATTAGGATTAGAGGGCAAGTGGGAGAGTTAGAGGATGGGACATGAGGTGAGAGGAAACTAGGAATTAAATAATTATATTTAATTCCTATTTGGAGGAAAGGGTATTTGGGGATTACATTAAATAAATAAGGGTTTTTATTCAATTTAATGGATGAATGGGATAGGGGTAAATAATTAAAGGTAATTATTTACTTTAAGCTAGGATTTAGGTATAATAGAAGAAATATATTTATGATGAAGGTTGAGATAATTGAATATTAATTAAATAATAGGGTATTATTTAATTAATATAGAGGATAGGAAATTGGTCAAATTATGGGTAAATTGACCAAATATGGTTAATTTTAGGTGTCTAGAGGACCCATCAACTTGCTTAGAACCAAGGTAATTATATGAAGAATATTAATCCTCAAAAATTTCAATGGGAACCAAGGGAGTCACACCCAAATATGAACATGAGTTGGAAGTTCCTCTACAGGGTTAAAGCCAACATGCCATGGATTTATAAGCAAGCCAACCTGGTATAAAAATAAGGCCTCCCCTCAAAGGCCTTATTATAATCATTCAAGCAATTGAAAACTACCATAAAATAATTATTGGGCACTAGCATCACCTCTACCTCACCTAAGGGGCTCCATGTCCATCGAGCCCAAGATTCCAAAAAGGAAAGATAAACTTGAATCCCCATGAACTTGCAAATTAAAACATGATTCATCAAGTAATTGACGTCTTCTTCGATTGAGTCTGGTTGAATTAAAATTACTCTATCTTGGATCCTCTCTAGGCATCTATTTACTTTTAGGATTTGAGGACCCTCATTTAGTGACGAGCTCTCCCCATGTGAGGACTTGTGCAACAAATTGACAACACTCACATGCATTGACGAAGATGGGTCATTCTTGGATAAAACCTCTCAAAAAGGCATATTTTGTTTCAAACCTACACCTCTAACTAAGGCCATTCCCACCTCAAAAGAAAAAAATACATGCCCTAAGGAGCCCACCCAAAGCCCTTAAAACTCATATATGTCACAAAATTGTTAATAAATAGTACCAATACCCTAAAAAAAGTTAAGATGACACCCACACACCTCCCCAGATAGCCAACACATCCCCTATACCTGGAACACACATCCACACAAAAATATACCTACAATAGGAGAGAATCCATGAATAGGGCCTAAAAACCCTAGCTCAAGTGACACAACAACTTCACACACCTGACACCACTTCTCGTAGTAATTGATCACACTAGGGCTAACGCATTGACATATGTGACTAGTTTACATTTTTTCTTCTCAAATTGAATCCACTATGTTATTATGTTTCCATTTTTCAAGTGGCATAATATATTTTATCATAATGGATCACAAGTTCATCCATGCATAGATTGTGATGCTTCATCAATTCCAACTCTTGGAAACCCTTGTTATCACAACCCACCCTTGGGTTATGAGATATATTATTAAGTTTTTCTTAACACTTTTCATGTTTATTTCATGTTATTATTTATCCATAGATAACCCATAATTTACCCTTGGTTTAAGTCACTATCTTGATTAACCTCATCACTTGCTAGCAAGCCTTAGTCTTTATTTGCTCTTTTACTTCAAATCTACCCGAATTCTATCTACATAGGAAAGTATATAACACGTGTAAATATATACATGTCAACATGAAATAAATACATTATAAGGAAATACATAATGCACTCATATACCTTACATGAAAAAAAAAATCTCCCTCTAACTTTATATTTTAGTATGAAAATATTAACAATCATTTAACGACAAGTTTACAATTGAAAATTGTATAATTAAATATATTCCTTTCTCATATTTAGAATATAAATTATATAACATAACATAATAATGTGAGTGTAACATATATAAATTAGAGCTTAATCACATGATTTGACATATAAAAAGGTAGATAAATAATCAAAAATTCTCATACATATTCTTTATAATGATTACAATATAGCATTAAATAATATTAAACTTACAATCAATATTATATTGGCTCCTAAAATCATAAATATACAACATTCAACTTACTAAAATATGATTGTAATCAAACCAATATTCATAATTGGACCTTGTGAACTCAAGATATAGAGACTAGGTTCAATGTTGTAAGATTTGGGTATGAAGGTAGCCATTTAAAATTAAGAAAGCAAAAGAAAATCACAAAGAAATTAGAATACCAAAATGATATAATAGTGTTATTTTATTCATGGATGCAATGTGAAAAAGAGATATAAGAGATTTTAGATTGATCTTATGAAAGCTATAAGTAGGTATATATGATAAACCACCAAAATATATGTATGTGCAACTAATGTAAGATAAAGGAGATGTAGTCACTTGTGTGTACTATACAACTCCACTAGACAGGGAAAGTGGAAGTCACTTGATGAAAGTACAACCTACTTAAGTAGATAATTGTCTAAGCAATCTTATCCTATCCCAGGTGCATATAAAGAAACAAAGTAATTAATTAAATGTAGGAAAATAAAATGATACACCAACAAATATAATATCTCCAAGTATTGAGAAGTGCTCAATAAAGAGTCCAACAAGCACTTTGCTCCAACTACAAAAATGTATGGGCTCCCTTGTGCCCCACCTTAATAGGTAGGAACCTTCCCTTCATGGATGAAATCATGATAAGCACCACATAGGGATAAATACTAAGGAATCTATTTTAGGGAATTTAATAAGTCTAACACTCCAATAAACATAATATCATTTATCAGATATCACCTTGTCCAAGGTTTGAGATACAAGACATAATACAATTATAGCAAAATATCCCAACAACCAAATCAACACAATACATCTTCATTCACCTAACAAAGATGTGTAGGTATATAACTCTCCTACAAGTACACTATAACTATATTAGAGTATGGGCGATTCAACAACAGTGTGTTCCACTTTTTGGCCAAAGTTGGACATTGAAATCAACTTTTTAAACCAAATCTTTATTTTTTGTCACCCATAGTGCAACTAAACTATTAAGAATTTGAAGATGACGTGAACTGGGGATTTTTGATACTTTATGTGTAGATTCTAAATGTATTTTTCTAAAAATAAAAAAATGACATGAAATTTTTTATGTAAATTTTAATAACTTGTTTTTTATAGTTAATATTATTTTTAAAAAGTGGCATTTATTCAATTTTACATAATTTTTTCACAAAAAGGATAATATTGTAAAGTATATTAAGCATAGATTGATAACACCAATATCTTGTGCACAATTTTTTTTTATAATTTTTTGTTACATATTTTATTTTTCATTAATTTTTAAAGTGAAATTAATTAAAATTTAGACATAGGTTTATTCCATATCTTATTGCTTTTTCTATAATACCTACATTTTTTTTTATTGAATCAAGGACATTAATACCTAGTGCATAGATTTTTCATTTTTTTCTCTATTTTTCTATTTTTTCATTTGTTGGATTAAAGACTATTATGTTTGGAAAAAAACCTATGTTCACTAAAAAATTAAAAATAAAAATAATAATCACATTAAATATATTCAAAATTATACTTTTTGGAAAGCTTGATTTGAGGGATATGATCTTGTAACAAACCTCCTATCACGTTGATTCCATTTGCTAGTCCAACCCAAGGTTTAAGATAAAATAAAATAAAATACATTTGAGCACCAAAGAAGAAAATGTTGAAAAAAGGTTGTCATTGATGTCAAAGGAGTTATGATCAGAGGTGGAACTATCTTTCAAGGAGTTATATTATCATACCTATCTGTGTTGGTAATTGTACTGTCATATCACTTTGAGTTGCAAAAGTATTTATTGCTAGCTATATTGATAAAATAAGTTGAGGAATGCTTGTAATATCATGCATGCATCTATTCACTATGATAGAAGTAATCTAGAAGTTTGCACTATGATGTTTCAATTAAGTTTCTCAGGGCAGAGAGATTTCTTTAGCAATGCAATTTTGGTCATAATTTCTTTCAAAGGGTTAGTTTGGCTCTACAATTTGAGAGGAGAGTATGTCTACACATGTTCTATCATATTCCTAAGTTTTTGAAGGATAATATCAACACACAAAAGATTGAAGTGGTCTAGAAGGTTCTATGTGCCTATCTATCAACCAGTTGGTGTTTGAGACCTATGTGGTAACAACTAGTAGCATGTAACATGCAAATCTAGCATGTGGTGTTAAGATAGGACCTAGTTAAGGTTCATGTGGTAGCATATGACATCATGTTATTTTGATGACAACAAATTTGATTAAAGACCGACTTGTTACACATTGCATGTAATTTGAATTTAGGTTCACTTTATATCATCTTGGCTATTTGTGAAACCCTGTTTGATATGGAAGAGTGTTAATGCAATATCATGTATATATTACTTAGTTGTGTAGATTCACAATATGAAATATAATTGAAGTGAAGGTGGTGAATATACATGGAGACGATTGTGAAGCCAAATTTATTCAAGGGGAGTTGCATCTCAAAGTGTGTATCATTATCAGAATATAATAAGGAGTGTGAAAGAGTGTATATAGACAATTTAGAAGTGTATGAGATGTATTCAAATGCAATTGAAGGTTTGTAAGATTTATCTATGTAATCTGATAGGACTGGTGTTCTACTTGTTGTACTGATTTGTATTGGGGATTGGTGTTTCGAAAAGGTTGGTGCCTACAGATACAATTGGGGATTGGTGTCTTCTATAGGTTGGTGCCTACATCAAATTTTAAAATTCACTTGCTATATTCTTGCTTTATGAGGTTGGATTTGGACAGTAGATCCAAGCAATTATTCTCACTGTGGTTGTTCCCATCTAGGGTTTCAACGTATATCTGGTGTTATATTGTGTGGAAGTGTGTTCCTAATTGATGATTGATTAGTAGTAGTGAAGATTCAAGTTTCATGTTCTAGTATATGTGTTGAAGTAAAAGAGTTTTAAATAGTTTTGATCTATTGATTCACCCCCCTCTCAATAGATTTTATGCCCTTCAATTGGTATTAGAGCTAAGTTTCTTTGAAGAAGTCTAATATCTTGAGGTAGATCTAGGATGGAACATTATGTGGAACAAGAAGGATTATCTGCAAATAAGGCTCCACTCTTTTATGGGTCGAATTATGCATTTTGGAAAGTTCAGATGGAAGTATACTTGATATCCCTAGGTCTTGAAATATGGATGTTAGTTATAGAGGGATATGAGATTCTTGAAATCCTCCAAGGGATTAGGATGAAAATAATGCTTGTGAAAATAATTCCAAGGCTAGGAATGCTATTTTATGTGGTTTGTCTAATTTTGATTTTGTGAAAGTTATGCAATGTAGGACTATGAAGGAAGTATGGGATAAATTGCATACCATATATGAAGGAGATTACAAGGTGAAAGAAGTTAAGCTCCAAACTCGTAGAGCCCACTTTGAAAGCTTTAAAATGAAGGAGGAAGAAAGCATTGCCACATTCTTGCTCCAAGTTGATGAGGTTGTCAAATCTATCAAAGGTATTGGTGAGGAATTAAAAGAAAGCATGGTTATGAAAAATCTACTTAGACCTCTTCCTAGAAGGTTTGATTATAAATTTTTTGTACTATTGAAGAAGCCAAGAATATGAATGCTTTAAAAATGGTTGAATTACATGGAATCTTGACTACCTATGAAATTAGGTTTGATGGTGAAGACTGAATAAGGAAAGAAGTTGCCTTTAGAGCATCCAAGAAGCAAATTGATCTAGATTCTAATATTGGATCAGATCCAAAGGAAGAAAAATTTGTCAAAAATATACAAATAGGTTATGATAAGTATAAAGGAAAGTTACCTTTCAAATTTTTTAATTATGGTGAAGCAGGACATTTTATGGCTAAGTGTCCTTATAAGGAGTCAAACAATTTCAAGAAAAAGTGTGGAAATAAATCATTTAAGAAAGTGAATAAAGGTTAGAGGAAACAAAAGAGTTTCTTCATTAATGAAGAAGGCTATTCTATTGATGAAGAGGATGAAGACATCTTCGGAGATGAAAAAGAGAAGGTTGTATTCATGGCCATGGAAACTACTGAAGATGTTACAAAAATGAATTTTGGAAATGATGATGAAGAAATAGATCTAGTGGAAGAGTTACTTTGTGCTAGAAAATAGCTCAAGAGATTGAAGGAAATAATTATTGAAGTGAAGGCTAAGGTAGTTTATCTTAGAAGCTTGAGAGTCTAGAAAAAATGATAATTGATCTGAAGGTGCAAGAAGAAGAAGCAAAAAGGATTGAAGAAATCTTGAATGAAAGATGACTATAAAAATATAAGGATTGTGAGAATCTTGAAGAAGAAGTTGTGTCAATAAGAAAAGAGCTTGAGAAGGTGAATCATCAATTGCAATTGAATTTTGGAAATATTATTGAGATTGTAGATCAAATATTGGGATGTTAGAGATCTCCGCATGTCAAAATCAGAATTAGTTATCATGATCATAAGAACAAAGTGACAAAACAACTGGTGAAGCCTACTAAAGGGAGTCCAAAAGAGACTGATTTCATAAGTTAAAAGTTTGAAAGGATTAATGTTAGTGATGAAAGCAAGGAACAAAATGATGGTTTTATCCAAGTGTAGAAGAAGAAAAGAAGATATGGAAGATAGGGATACAATACCAGGTTTTATTAATATTTTTCTAGTTATTGTTTGAATTGCAATAATTTTGGTCATAAGGCTATGGAATGTAGAAAGGCTCCAATAAAAGAAATAACTTTGTCAACAGTAATGCATTTGCACCTTTATACAATTTCAACATTGTTTGCTACAAATGCAACAACTTTGGATACATTGATAGGAATTGCAGAAGTAATTTTGTGAGTCCCCCTTTATCGAAAACATTAAGAAAATGGTCAAAAAGTTGGAGTCATGAATTAGATAAAGTCTGGAAGAAGATTCAAGAAGAGAAAGGATCAAAGAAATCAATAATAGCTCTGATTTCTCTACATGCTCAAAAGGAGAAGAATATGTGGATCATAGAAAATGGATGTTCAAGCCACATGATTGGAGATAAAAGTAAGTTTATGAATTTCAAGAAATTTGAGGGAGGTTCTATGACTCTTGGAGATAATTATATTACCAAAATCTCTGGTAAGAGTGCATTAAGTCTTGATGGTGATAGGAAAAAAACTCATGATGTTTTATATGTTGAAGGATTAAAGCATAATATTTTGAGTTTCAGTCAAATGTGTGACAAAGGTTATCAACTTTCATTCAGTGCTAATGCGTGTGAGATTCATAAATCCAGTATTGAAGAACTGATTACAGAAGGAAGCAGAACAAACAGTTACATATATCATCTCAGTGAGCTAAATGGAAAAAACTACCTTACTATACAGAGAGAAGAAAGTTGGCTTTGCAAAAGATTGGGACACATCAATTTTGATGATATTGTGAAGATTAGCTCAAAGGAAATGGTTTGGGATATGTCAAAGATCAAGAAACCTTGGTCTACTATTAGAATTGTGAAACAAGCACAAAACCACGAGCCACAGGATCAAACAATAAACAAATACATCTTCCACACAAGAGATTTGCAAACAATATATGCAATATTCCTCAACAAGAAAAAGCTACATAAGTAAGAGACACTCAAAAACACATGAAAGCTTGAGATAATTACAATGAGGGTTGAGTGCTTATTAGAGAAAAACCCTAAATGAGAAAGGGATCATATCATGACAAGTGTTAACATCACATGAGATGAGAAATAATGATCTAATATTATCTCAACCAATAAAAGCATTAAATCACTCCTAAGTTTAGCTTAAGTGCATGAGAATAAATTAGACTAATAATCAATTAAATATTAATTAATTATTAGCTAATGCATGATAACTCTAACACCCCCCCTTAAGATGAACTTAGGTAGTAGCTAAAAGCCCTAAAAAGGAATGCATGATGGGTCCCAAAAAACAAGACCATGTAAGGTACCCATGTACAAACAAAAGATCTCTATAATGTGGAGTAATAGAGAAAACCTCATGGGAAAAACTTTACTCCAAAAAGAGAGGAAAGCCAAGTGAAGGACTGAAGAAACCTCCAAACAAGACAATGTCCTGAAAAATAGGAACATGTAGAACATCCAGAAGCACCAAGTTGTAGACTATTGTCAAAAGATGACTGATAGAGTGTTGAAATGAAGAACATCTAGAAATAGGAATGCAAGAGTGTCCATATGGTAAATGATCCATCTCACTGAAATGTAGGGGTACACACTACATCGGACTAGTACATAGGAACAATAACTAGATATGTAGATCACTCAAACGTGAAACCAAAGAAGTATTAATACCAACAATAGAAACCCCCCATAATGTTGAAAAGGGAGAGCCATGACAGGTACACTAAAACTATGTGAAACCAAGAAGTGCATGTAGGAGAAACAACTTGCAAATGAAATGGTGTACAAACTAAGGAGAACACACATGATGCAAGAATCACTAGGATTCATCTGTTATCATGGAAGGACACTCACTTGACAAAGGTGTGACAACAAACAAAGGAAAATATCAACCCCCCATGGTCCTTTATATCATGGTATGAATAAAAAAGGCACAACAAGATGTGTAAGATCCCCCGAATCATGTGTAATACAATGGCACTTTATTTCAATGTTTACATAATAACAAGTGCATACAATGGGAGCCCATAATGTCCAAAAAGGACTCCATGCTAAAACTACAATTTTCTAATAGAAAAATAGGAAACTGATGGCACCATGATGAAGTACACGAAAAAACATGCACTTTCAAAAAAATGGCACCCAAAAATGTGTCTGGATGTAGAAGATATGACCCATTGAAGTCTCCAAAAATGAGAATTGAAGAGCAAGTACATTGAGAAAACATAATTTTGGAAAAAAATCAGAAGTTTAAACTAGGAAATACTTGCACCACTGCGAAGAGCATGAAATTTTACCTCGTTTCAAAAACAATTGCACTGAAAAAGCCCATCGATGGCCGAGAAATGGCCTTTGGAAGTTGAGGCACAAAATTGAAAAGCCCAATGGAAAGGGGTTGAGCAAGGGAAAAAAACAACTTAGCCAAATTTAGCAAAAAAGTACGTCCAAAAATAGAGGTTCGCTAAATTTAGAGCCTCTGCTAAAAGAAAGCAAATTTTTTTAGCCCCCCTGGGCCTGGGCGTTGGTCGCCCATGTGACCAGAGGCGGGAAAAAGTTGTTGTGGGCTAATAATTATTTTATTAAAAAAAAACTTTTAAAAAGGTTTATTTTAAAAATTTATTAAAAATGTTTTAAAAAAAAATTTAAACAAATAATAAAGGGGGTGGGGAAATCCCCACGCCACCCCCTTTAATAATGGTGGTACCATAAGGTACCAGGTACCACCATTATTAATGGGGGCAGGCCCAAGGTACTGCATGCAAGCGTGGGTACCTTTGGGTCCACCTTTATTTATATTTATATATATATATATATATATATATTTATATATATATATATATATATATAACTTTTTTATTAAAAATTTTTAATGTACCTCAACCTGTGTTGGGGAGGTCGTATGACCTCTCTAACAATTTATTTTGCCTCATAAACTCCTAACACAAATTTTGGCAAATTGATAGGTGATCTTAAAGTTTTTGGGCCTTCTGAGTGCGATAGAAACCTCTGTTTTAGCTCAAAATGCACCATAAATGCAGCTACCCTTCGGATCTGGAAACAAAGCAACTGCTTCAAACCCTCGTAGATATAGTGTCAAGAACCCAAATTAGGCAAAACAAAAGCCAAATATGACTTTCTCATTGGCTCTCATAAATCGAGAAGGGGTTCACTGAATCCACACATTGAAACCATGTTAGAATTGTGAAACAAACACAAAACCATGAGTCACAAGATCAAACAATAAACAAATACACCTTCCATGCAAGAGATCTGCAAGCAATATATGCAATATTCCTCAACAAGAAAAATCGATAGAAGCAAGAGACTCTAAAAAAGACATGAAAGCTCGAGATAATTACAATGAGGGTTGAGTGCTTATAAGATCATGACAAGTGCCAACATCACATGAGATGAGACATAACAATCTAATATTAGCTCAACTAATAAAAGCATTAAATGACTCATAAGTTTAGCTTAAGTGCGTGAGAATAAATTAGACTAATAATTAATTAAAGATTAATTAATTATTAGCCAATGCATGATAACTCTAACATCTACTAGTTGCAAACCATGCCATGAGGGAAAATAGACAAAATCCAGATTTCCCACAAAGGGGTATTCCACATAAAATCCATTGGACTTGATCCATATGGGTTTGTATGAACCAATGAGGACAAAGATTCTACAAGGTGATAGGTATTTTATGATGCTCATTGTTGACTACACTAGGATGAGTTGGATTACCTTTCTAAAAGAAAAATTAGAAGTATTTGATAAGTTCAAAGCATTAGTGGAGAATGAAACCAAAAGAACAATTAAGGTTTTGAGGTCAAAAAGAGGTGAAGAATTCACTTATGACCGGTATGATGTATTTTATGAAGAACGTGGAATCCAGAGGCAATTTTCTGCTCCAAGGACTCCACGTTAGAATGGAGTTGTTGAGAGAAATAAATTGACTATACAAGATATGGCCAGAACAATGTTGAGTCAAGAAAATCTATTGGATATGTATTGGAGAGAAGCAGTTCGGACTACAATCTATATTTTGAACAAAGCTCAAATCATACCTAATTCTGATAAAACACCAATGAGTTATAGAGATGAAGAATGGCTTCAATTACACATCTTAGGATATTTGGAAGAAAATTCTACATCAAGAGAGATGAAGAAAACTTGGGTAAGTTTGATTCTAGGTCTGATGAAGGTATTTTCCTTGGGTATTTTATGATAAGAAAAGCATATAGATGTTATAACAAAAGGTTCAAGAATATTGTAGAAATTTCCAATGTAAGAGTTGATGAAACAATATAGTCTACTAGAACTTCGGAAGTAGGAGATGATGAAGAAGTAATCCACAACAATGATGAAGGCCTAGAAGCTGATTCTGAGAACATTGTTACAAAGACTCTGACGAGGTATGTACAAAAAAATCATTTTGAAGCCCAGATTATAGGAGACATGAATGGTGGGGTACAAAATCAGAGAAAATTTGGAAGAGAAAATGAATAGGTACATTTTGTATTGCTGTCAAAAATTGAATCAAAGTCTTGCACATAAGCAAGCAAAGAAAAAGGATGGATAGAATCCATGGAAGAAGAGTTGACTCAGATCAAGAAAAATGAAACTTGGGAACTAGTCCCAAGACCAAAAGGAAAGAATTCCATTGGTACTAAGTGTGTTTTCAGAAACAAGATGAATGAAGATGGAGAAGTAATCCAGAACAAAGCTAAAATTAAGTGTAAAGGATATGCTCAAGTTGAAAGAATTGACTTTGAAGTGGCATTTGTTCCAATAGCAAGACTGGAAGCTATTAGAATATTTTTAGCTCTTTTTGCATTCAATAATTTCAAGGTTTGTCAGATGGATGTGAAGTTCACATTCCTAAATGGGAAATTAGAAGAGGAAGTCTACATTAAGCAACCAGAAGGTTTTCAATGCTTAGATAATCTAGATTTTGTATGTAGGTTGAAGAAGGCTCTTTATGGACTCTAGCAAGCTCCTAGAGCTTGGTATTTTTGGTTGGAAAAGTATCTACAACAACAAGGGTTCCAGAGAGGTAGTGCAAATAGTAATTCATACATAAAAATAGAAGGTGATCAACTGCTAATTGTTGTGATATATGTAGATGATATTATCTTTGGAGGAAGTAGTGATGACATGTGCAAGATGTTTTAGAGTGCAATGAAAAATGAATTTGAAATGTTAATTCTTCGAGAATTATCTTTCTTCCTTGGTTTACAAATTGCTCAATTAGATAAAAGCATATTCATTTCTCAAAACAAGTACATCAATGAGATACTACGTAAGTTCAAGATAGAAGATTACAAACTGGTGAGTACATCTATGGTTACTAGATGTAATCTAAGTAAAGATGAATTTGCTCTGACATACCATACCTTGTATAGATCTATGATTGGTAGTTTACTATATGTGACAATATCTCGACTAAATATAATGTAAGTAGTTGGGATGGTGGCTAGATTTGAGAAAGCACCAAAAGAAACTCATGTCAAAGCAATAAAGAGAATATTTAGATATCTGAAGGCTACAATGAACTTTGGGTTGTGGTATCCTAAGAGTGAAAATTTCACTTTGATAGAATACACAGATGCAGATTGGGTAAGATGTATAGATGAATGAAAAATAATGAGTGGTGGAGCAATTTTTCTTGGTGACAGTCTTGTATCATGGTTGAGTAAGAAACAAGATTAAGGTTCCTTATCTACAACAGAAGAAAAATAGATTGTACCAACTTCATGTTGCACTTAGGTATAATACATGTAACACATTAATTTAGGTAGAATAGATTGTAGCGGTACCTTTAGGATGAATACATGTGTTACTATTCTACCTAAATTTTATGATAGCTATCCAAAATTTAGCCCTACAACTCTTCTTATACTCGACTCAAGAATAAATTAAACCAATTGATTTTGTGTGGAATGCCAATAAGTACATGGAAATAGTTGGGCGTTTGGTATTCCACACCCAACTCTACTATTTGTATATATGCTATGCAAAATAAATTATATTATTAAAAAAATAGTAGTGAATTTTTATTGGTGTTTAGTTCAAACAATAAGATGAATATGACAACTATTGAAATCCTCAACATGTTATTGAGATGTCTCAATATAGTTCTATGGTAATATTTTAATAAGTATTATATGATTAGTCCTGCTAAACTTCAATATAAATTAAATGTGTATAGTGTAGGGAAGGAGGATTTGCTACTCACGAGTCACTTGCTTACCAAGAGAGTCCTAGGAAATGAACTACCTTAAACTACCTCATCTTAGTTAGATGATCAAAAAGAGGAATGAAGAAATTGCAAACAAAGAACTAGAGACAAAATATCAAAAATAATAACGGGCATACAACTTTGGGAACTGAAAGAATAGATCGCTGAGATTCTTATCACAAAGGGAGAAGTTCTCAGCCAAAGGATGGCAACGCAGGAGAGGGATGTGATTCTGACACACTAGTGTTCGGTATAGATAGAGCACTGAACCCTCAGATAGAATTACAAAGGACTTACTAACTAATTCATATATGGGGTTTGTTTAATCTATTGAGTTAATAGAAAGCGAGAAATGTTGATAAAGGACAAGGAAGGTAGAGGACCAACTTAAGGAGTTTCCTACGCTTTAAATTCTTCCTCCTATTGGGAATAGGATGTCATTTAATTGAAATCCTAAACATATTTCATGTATCTCTTAAGTCCTTGGAAAGTGTTCCCTAACACTAGGATTAGAAAGAGATTAAATTCGAATGAAATGAACATGTAAATTGACATTTGTAATTATTCCTAAATGATAGGAACATGTGGGGATGCCCAAGAAGGGCTCCTACAAAATAGGAGCACATGGGGCACCCACATGGAAGGTGGAACCCACCTTACTTAAGTTAATTATTTGGAGGATAGATAACACTTCAGTAATGCATGTAAAGATCCTACAAGTTAGGGATTGATATTTACATGAGTGGAGTTCAGTTTAGTTCAGTTTAGTATTAGTTCAATTCAGTTTAGTTATGGTTCAGTTATCTTCAGTTGCATGTAGTTAGTTAGTTGACTTCAGTTGCATGACTAATTACTTCAGTTACATGACAAAAAATAGGTGATACATTCAATTAAGTGGGGATGATCAATCATGCATAATGTTTGCATGGATTGATGGAGAGATATGTTTCAGTTAACAAAGATTGACTTGGACCCACCTTGGGTGCCCAAGATGGCATCTTTGAGTTAACACCTTTTGCATGAGAAGATACTTACAAGGTTGAGTTAAGTGGGTCCATTCTTGGGTTCCAACTTTGAGGAGAAGCTTGGAAGATATTTTCTTGACCAACAATCAGTTAAGTGTTCAGTTTGGTGTTCATAATTGTCTATTAATTGTAGCAAGTTGAAGAGAGTTCTATCAGATTTTATTGTAGGTTGTGAAGAAGAATTGTTGAAGGAAAAAGAAGCATCTCAATCAAGGATTGATATAGTGTTATTGTAATCTTGTTCTAAGGTTAAATAATGCAAGCACTATTAATTATAGTGGTGAATTTTTTCCCGAAAGGGTTTCTCCATGTATATGTTGTGTCACTTCTATCTTCTTGTCTCATTCTTCTACAATCTTTCTATCTACTTCTTCAATTGGTAAAATTGATCTAAACAAATAATCATATACAAAGAATTTGTAACAAAAAACACTTAATTAGATCTATAATCTCATATTTTTACAAGTTTTAAAGCTACATAATTACCTCCATTTTTAACATTTGGTATCAGAGCTAATGGTTGGGTAGAGTTTGGGACACCTTTCTCTTAAAAGTTTGAAGTTTTTTTGGTTGTAGTGGGAGCTTTTACTATTGTGTTATTGCTGATTTTGTAAAAGAAGTGTGTTACAATGAGTTCTAATTCTTGTTTAGATATTAAAAGATTCAATGGATCTAGTTATGAGATGTGGAAACTAAAAATGGAGGATCTCCTTGAAGAGAGAGATCGGTGGTTAGTTGTTTGTAATGAGACAAAGTCACCTACAATGATGTCAGATGAGGATTGGGCTAAGCTTGATAAGAAGGAAAGATTGACCATAAGATTATGTCTTGCTAATGTTTTTCTCTTGAATGTTTTAGATGAAACTACCACATATAAATCGTGGAAGAGGATAGGTGATATCTATCAAACCAAAAGTATTATTAATAAGTTGTATCTGAAAAGATAGTTGTATTATTTAAAGATGAAAGATGGTGATTCTATTGAACATCATTTAAATGATTTTAATTTGATTATAATTCAGTTGGCATCTGTAGATGTAAAGCTAGAAGATAAAGATAAATGCATTTTGTTACTTTGTTCTTTACCAGAATCTTGGGAAAATTTAATTGTTGCTATCAGTGGTAGTGGTGCAGATCCTAAGATGGTTAATATAATTCCTACTCTTCTATCTGAGGAGATGAGGAGGAAGTCTAAAATAGGATCCCAAGATGCCTTGTTTGTAAGAGGTAGTCCTAAGGAAAAGGAATCTAAGACGGACAAGAAAGGAAATAGTAAGTCCAAAGGATAGTCTAAAACCCCTGGTAAGAGTAAGGTAAAGTGTTGGAATTGTGGGAAACCTATACATGTAAAGAAGGTTTGTAAGAACAATAAAAAGAGTTTTGATGCTTCTCCAGAGAAATCCTCGAATGGCAGTAATGATGTATTGGTCATTTCATCTAATATTGTTAGTGATAACTCTTGGCTTATTGATTCAGGTTGCTCCTATCATATGACTCCTAACAAGGATTGGTTCACTAAGTATACTGCATATGATGGAGGGAATGACTTATTTGGAGATAATAGCATAACAAAGGTTGTGGGAAAAGGAGAGGTAAAGTTGTGTTTCAATGATGGTAGGGTTAAGACCCTTAATGATGTTTTACATATTCCAGGGCTTGCTAGAAATCTACTTTTTGTATCTAAGTTCAATGACTCTAGAATTCATGTGTCATTTTATAAAGGTGGTTGCAGATTGGTGAAAGGGAATATGGTGGTTGCTAAAGGATCTCAGATTGGTACTTTGTTTAAGTTGAATACCTCCAATTTGAATAAATTAGCCAATGTAACTGAAGCTCAAAATACATGTATGTTGTGGCACCATAGATTGAGCCACATTGGTGAAATGGGTCTTAGGACCATTCTTAATAAGGAATTGGTTGACGATATTCCTAATTATAATATTGGAAAAAATGATTTTTGTGAGCATTGTGTGTTTGGAAAGCAATCTAGATCTTCATTTCCTAGTGGAACAAATAAAGCTAAAAGATTATTAGAGATTATTCATTTAGATGTAATGGACCCTATGGATATTAACTCTATTGGAAAATCTAGATATTATGTCACATTTATTGATGATGTCTGAAGATACACTTGGATCTATTGTATGCATAACAAATATGATGTGTTTAATAAGTTTAAAGAATTTAAGGCTTTGGTTGAGAAACAATTAGATCATAAGATAAAATTGTTGAGATCAGATAATGATGGTGAATATTGTTCTAGGGAATTTGATGATTATTGTAAGCAGGTAGGAATTGTGAGACAGAAAAATACTCCATATACACCTCAACAAAATGGAGTAGCAGAAAGGATGAACCGAGCCTTAATGGAAAGAGCTAGGAGTATGTTAAGTAGTGCTAAGCTAGATCGATGCCTTTGGACTAAGGCTGTAAGTACTTGTTATTTAATCAATAGATCCCTTAGTTCATCTATTGAAGATAAAACTCCTTATGAAATGTGGTTAGGTAGGAAACCTAGTGTTGCACATTTAAGGATCTTTGGTTGTGAGGATTTTGTTCATGTTCCTAATGAAAAGTGATCTAAGTTGGATCCAAAAGCACAGGAATGCATATTCATAGGTTATCATGAAAATGTAAAAGGTTACAAGCTTTGGAATCCTCTAACCTGATTTTTTTTTTTTTATCTAGAGATGTGATTTTTAGGGAATTTGGAGCTTATTTAGGAGAAGAACAACCAAAGGAGAAGGATACTTCTCAAACAGTGCATTTTGAGATAAATACTAAGAAGCAAGAAGATGCACATGTTGAAGAACACTTCAATGGATTGCATGAGGAGAGTTCATAGAGTTCTTCTGAGATAGATGCTCATGATGAGCATATTGAGGAACAAGAAGAAACCCCTTTGAGAAGATCCACAAGACAACATAATACCGTTGATAGGTATATCCCACTTGATTTCCATTGTATATTTGCTTTGATGAGTACTAATGATGAACCTAGATCTTACATGGAAGCTTTATCTTTAGACGAGAACAAGCTTTGGTAACTAGCTATGCATGAGGAAATGGAATCCTTGGATACTTGTGACACATGGGATTTTGAGATTTTTCCCAAAGGAAGAAAGGCCATTGGTTGTAAATGGATCTTTAAAAATAAAATTGGAACAGATGGTAATCTCAAAAGGTACAAGGCTAGATTAGTAGCCAAGGGCTACTCCCAGAGAGAGGGAGTTGACTTTAATGAATTCTTCTCCCCTTTTGCTAAATTAACTTCTATTAGATTCCTTTTATCTATTGTTACTGCTTATGATTTTGAGATAGAGAAAATGGATGTGAAAATTACCTTTTTGCATGGGAATCTTGATGAGGAGATTTATATGAGGCAACCTAATCATTTTGTTGTGAAAGGAAAAGAAGAATTGGTTTGAAAGTTAAAGAGATCTTTATATGGATTGAAATAGTCACCAAGAATGTGGTACCAAAATTTTGATGATTTTGCATTGAAAATTGGTTATGTTAGGAGTGAGGAAGATCATTGCACATTTACACAAAATTTATTGATGATCAGGTTTTAAATATTATCTTGTATGTTGATGACACGTTTATTGGTAACAACAAGGCAATGATCAAAGAATTGAAAGCACAACTATCGAGCACATTTGAGATGGAAGATCTATGGGCTATAAAATATATCCTTGGCATGGAGATCAATAGAGATAGAGGTAACATAAAGCTTTTCATAAGTCAAAGCAACTATGTTGATACTATTTTGAAATGGTTTAACATGCAGGATAGTAAACCAATTAATATTCCTTTACTAGTTGGCATGAAGTTAAGTTTAGACATGAGTCCTAAATCTGATTTTGATTATGAGGAAATGTCTGAAATTCCATATGCTAGTGCAGTTGGTAGTTTGATGTATGCAATGGTCTGTATGAGACCAGATATAGCCCAAGCAGTGGGAGTTCTAAGTAGGTTTATGTCTAACCCTAGTAAAGAACATTGGACATATGTTAATAAGATGTTTAGATATTTACAAGGTACTTCTGATTACTGTTTGGTTTAACATGGTGCTAATGATATTGATATTATGCAAAAATCATTGGACATGTAGGGTTTTGTTGATTCAGATTGGGTAGGAGACCTAGACCATCGAAGGTTGACAAGTAGCTATGTGTTTACTTTGTTTGGAGCTGCAGTTAGTTGGATGAGTAAGAGGCAACCCACGGCTTCTTTGTTCACCACAGAAGTAGAGTACATGGCTGCTACACATGCCTCTAAAGAGGCAGTTTGGTTACAGAGACTCGAGAAAGGTATTGGTTTTAATTGTAAGAAAATTAAACTTGAATGTGATAGTCAGAGTGCTATTTGTTTAGCCAAAAATCCTATGTATCATGCTCATACTAAGCATGTTGATGTTCTATATCACTTTGTGTGTGAAATAGTTGAGAGTGGGAAGGTATTGATTGAGAAAGTTGACACTTTGATCAATGTTGCAGATTATCTTACGAAACTAGTTCCTACAAATAAGTTATCTTGGTGCAGGATGGCCATTGGCCTTGAGTCTTGTACTTGAGATATAATAATGATTCCTTATTTAGAATAATTGCAATGTATAATGTCAAGTGGGAGAATGTTGGGAATAGGATGCCATTTAATTGCAATCCTAAACATATTTCATGTATCTCCTAAGTCCTTGGAAAGTGTTCCCCAACACTAGGATTAGAAAGAGATTAAATTTGAATGAAATGAACATGTAAATTGACATCTGTAATTATTCCTAAATGATAGAAACATGTGGGGACACCCAAGAAGAGCTCCCACAAAATAGGAGCACATGGGGTGCCCACATGGAAGGTGGAACCCACCTTGCTTAAGTTAATTGTTTGGAGGATAGATAACACTTCAATAATGCATGTAAAGATCCTACAAGTTAGGGATTGATATTTACATGAGTGGAGTTCAGTTTAGTTCAATTTAGTTTAGTTATGGTTCACTTATCTTCAATTACATGTAGTTAGTTGAATTTAGTTGACTTCAGTTGCATCAGTAATGACTCAAGTTGCATGACAGATAACAAGTGATACATTCAGTTAAGTAGGGATGATCAATCATGCATAATGTTTGGATGAATTGATGGAGAGATATGTTTCACTTAACAAAGATTTACTTTGATCCACCTTGGGCACCCAAGTTGGCATCTTTGAGTTAACACCTTTTGCATGCAAAGATATTTACAAGGTTGAGTTAAGTGGGCCCATTCTTGGGTGCCAACTTTGAGGAGAAGCTTGGAAGATATTTTCTTGACCAACAATCAGTTAAGTGTTTAGTTTGGGGCACCTAAATTGAGGAGACTTTGGTTTTGACTTCATGTTACAAGTTGGAACTCTACTTGCACAAAATAGGCGTAGGTTTTTGTGAGGAGCTTTGTGCTCTTGTAATTGACAACTCTTTGGAGTTTACAATGCTCATAATTGTCTATTAATTGTAGCTTGAGTTGAAGAGAGTTCTATTAGAGTTTATTGCAGGTTGTGCAGAAGAATTGTTGAAGGAAAAATAAGCATCTCAATCAAGGATTGATACAGTGTTATTGGAATCTTGTTCTAAGGTTAGATAATACAAGCACTATTGATTTTGGTGGTGGAGTTTTTTTCCGAAAGGGTTTCTCCACATATATGTTGTGTCACTTCTATCTTCTTGTCTCATTCTTCTACAATATTCTATCTACTTCTATAATTGGTAAAATTGATCTAAACAAATAATCATATACAAAGAATTTGTAACAAAGAACACTTAATTAGATCTACAATCTCATAGTTTTACAAGTTTTAAAGCTACATGTAATTACCTCCATTTTCAACACCTCCAAGCTTTGCGCGAACAACCTGCACACATGGAGAATGAGGAAATTTTTTGGGGTGGTTTCAAGGCTTGCCATAGTCAAACACTCGTTTTGGTGTTCCCACATCCTCGGACCACCAGATAGATAAAGAGAATAATAGACACGAAGTGATAAAAGAAAACATCGCTTGGGAGAAGAACACATATCAAAAAATAAGACACAAGGTGGTAAAAGCAATTCCCACTCAGGAGGAGAGCTCATACCACAAGATAAGAAACAATAGAGAGTGTGATAGAAAATAGACAAGAATCAAGAGAGCATTACAAAAAATTTGTGGCCACCTCTTGGCTTGATAAACATAATGTTGAATGTTTGTAAGAGAGATTTGGTTGTTGGAGGATCTTCAATCTAGTAGAGCTTCATTGTAGAGATGAGATTGAGAGAATAGAAGAGCAAGAGAAGAGAGCTTGAATCCAAGAGTGATAGAATGAATGAGAATGAGAGTGAAGAGAAAGGTTTTTTCAATTGCATGGGTGGGAGGAGCTATTACTCTTGAAAATTGACCACAAGGAAACATGTCACGGGTCAAAGATTCCAAGATTCCTCATTTAAACTTGCGAAATTTTATGGATGCTAGCACTGCGTTGACATCTATGCGTTGCACAAGCATCTAACTTGTCATTTCACAAGAAACAAGGTGATAGATTGCTATCGCTTCATCATTGGTCCTTATGATGTTGAAATTGTGAAATTCCAACCTACAAGGTTCTTGTCATAAATGCAGCTAGGTGCCATAAATGCAAGGGTCAAATGTGCAAATGTGAAATTACCACGGGGTGCAATTTTACAACATTACATTTTTCCCCCACTTTAGTGAGTTGATATTTGGGAAAAATCAGCTAGACTAAAGTAGAAAATAGAACATTAGAGCAAACTCAAAATTTTGAATTTTTTTATGGATTTACATGCAAAAAGGATATTGTAGAGGCCATAGAGGTTGAGCAGGAAGATACTGATGATTCCCCCAACAATTGAGCTCAACGAGAAACTACAACATATGTTGTGAAAGCTTGTTCTACAAAACTCAAATTTAAGTCAACTCAAGAAGAAGCTACCAACGCGAGAAGAATGCTCAAGAAAAATCTAGTGGTTCAGAAGAAAAAATAGGATGAAGTGAGTATATTCCCCCTCCTAGTTTTTCCCCTAGCTTGGTGAGGTAAAATCAAGAAAAATGACAGGACCACAGTCGCCAAGAAAAATGGGCCTTGGGGGGCCTATATATACTTGGGTAGGCCCCTAGAGTGGTCATTTAAATTATTCATTGTGAGAGTTCAGTTGTCTTTTGTGAGAGAAAAGCCAAAAAAATGCCTTGAAGATGAGAGTTGGAGGACCCATGGATTGAGACAATATGAGTAGTGGTCGAGGGGCGCGTGATCGATGAGGTGAGTTTTAAAGACCTCTTTTTTCGCATTTTATAGCAATTTTAAGCAATTTTTTTCAATTTGAAGAGCACAAGCATCTCAATAGCATGAATACATCTTGTTTGCATGTTGGGGACCTTCAATTGACTAACATCTAGCCAGCTTCCAATGGTATACCTCATACAATAGCATAGTGCACAAACGTTTGTGCGACACACCTACGTCTGAGAGGTCAGACTTAGAAAAAAATTGATGCAAAAGATATAATTTTTTGAGATAGATGGATCTAACTTGAATCTATTTTCATTTTATAGGATTACCCCTAGATGAGAGAGCATGGAGATAGATGGGTTCTACGGTTGATTTGTGACTAGGCACAACACATGTCCCTAGACGAGGAGGGGCATCTTCACCATGTGGGCCTAAGGTATGCCTAGACCATGCTAGTGATGTTGTATCATGATCACATGTTGATGGCCTTGATGGAGTGGTGGGACTCGACCAATGCCATGTTCCACCTTCTGACGGGTGATATGACCATCACCCTGGAGGACGTATACCATATCATTGGCCTCCCCATCTATGGACGATGGGTGGCTTTGGATGATATGTGCTCTACTTGAGAGTGATTCGAGGGCATCTAGTATTGCACAAGG
Organism: Sequoia sempervirens; assembly: GCA_007258455.2. Classification (NCBI taxonomy): domain Eukaryota; kingdom Viridiplantae; phylum Streptophyta; class Pinopsida; order Cupressales; family Cupressaceae; genus Sequoia; species Sequoia sempervirens. The sequence continues at coordinate 298,120 of VDFB02093513.1, forward strand.
TTCCTAACCCTGGCAACGGGACTGACCATGTTTACATGTGCTAGTTCGAGCAGGGCAGCATGGCAGTGCCCCTTGTACGAAGGGTGATGGTGGTGATGATCACCATGCGGGTGACCATGGATGAGCGAGGCTCTCACCTTCATGAGGGCCTTGTCCATACCATCAAAGAGATGGAGTGACACAATATCTACACATGGGGGTGAAGCATGCTAGCACGACTGTACCATGAGCTGGTTAGGTTCATACATTATGATTACGTGAACCTAACCACGTGTACATTATTATAGGTGTGGGCATTCAATCACATCAATTGCACCCAACCAGTTGGATATGTGTAGGTCAGAGACCAGAACGTTCTTATGGCACAATGGTACAAGCTTTATTTTCTAATGGAGATATGGAGACTTGTAGTTTTGGAGACTTCAAATTGATACATTGTAGGTTGACCATATTAGGTGGCAACCATATAGAGGGATGAGATGGGTGGACGACCACAGGCAGCTGCAAAACATGCATCATGACCATTTTTTTGCTTGGTCATGCATATTTTGTCATTATGCCCTTTTATTGGATCAGGGTGGTGTGACAGTTTGACATTGTACAAACCATTCCATTGACTATTCTATCATACACCTGAGCAATGAGGAGTGTTGCTAGACTGAACGATCATTATCATCCCACCATATCTGATGTCATCCCTACTAATGATGAGGTAGAGGATTGGGGCTGGCCTTCAATGCCACCCATAGATAATGTGGGTGTGGCACAAGGATTCAAGACCTAGTGGCAACAACATAGTCCCGCTTCAATTTTCCTGGTAGATGCTCCCAGGGGAGATGTCAATGTCTAGGAGGAGGCAGTTCCAATAGGAGGAAATGGAGGCAGAGACAACAGTGTTGTGTAGTAGTAGGTTGAGGAGGTAGGCACAACGATAGCGACAAAGGTTGACATCCCCTCCACCAATCATCCCAGTTTTAGTGGCAGTGCCATTAGCTCCTATTGGTTTGATGATTGCAATAGCAACAACAACATTTGATGTAGGAGGTGTAGGACCCAATGTTTCTCCTCCCCTTGACCCGCATTGGTAGGTCGAAGATCGAGGTACTAGATTTATTTGTGTCATTTCTTTTGTAGTACTTTTCGTTTCATCTTGTATATTTATGTGTGTATACATGTTTTTATATATCATATAGTATTGATGAGTCCACTTTCTTTGTGTTTGTAGTGGATACACAGGAGTGGACTGCGTTCATCACGTAGTGTATCTTGAAGGTGGCATCTATTGTGCCTATCTAGGGGACTATCCTAGAGGTGTACAAAATAGCTTTAGAAGGACAACACACTCACTCTTTTCAAGCCAATAGTGTGTCTTAGGAAAACATACGAGGAGGCGTAGGTAGAGGTCATCCAAAGGACTGCTGATGTGATGAGCCTCACTGGATAGAGGGATCAATGATCTGTAGAGCTACAAACTGCGCTCACTAAGAGAGATGAGGTGAGGATGAGAGCTAAGAGTGTCGATGAGGCATGTGACACTCTTCAAAGCTGACTCAATGACCTCTCAACGTAGCCAGTAGCTATGATGCCAATAGTCGATCCAGAGTTGTGAGAGGCCCTGAGGAGAGCAGAGATACAAATAGCGTCACTGCAAGGGGAGATAAGAGGACTTTGAGTGTGCATGCCAGTCTCACCATCACACAAATCTCTCTCCATTTCCACTATCTAGACTCAACCACGCTCACCGCTAGGACCAACGGGCTTAGGGAGCCACATACCTGGGTCTTAGATGCCCATTTTGATATGCACCATTTTTGTACCAATGATATAATATTGTATAACATTACTTTTTATGTATAAAAATTGATAGATATACAACCACCACTATTCTTTTATGACAATGGTGCGATACATGTACATGATCTACACTTGGTATTTATACATATACATGAGATTCTATTTTTGACATCATGGTGTACATCTTTATGTGTATGCTTTTACTTTCATGTATTATGATGTGATGTATGTTGTAATTATGGATGTATGTGTTGGATTAGATGCTATCATGATCTAATAAACACACATGGATGTATGTTATTTAAATACAATGATGATCTAATTGCCTAACCAAAAGTTGCAATCAAATGCAATGCATGAACACATAGAGTAATAAAACACATTTATGTATGTACTGCCTAATTAAATAAATTAACACACATACATGTTTACATCATAACACAGTATGTAATAGTGTGTTAATGAGTGAATGTCACAATATGATACACCACAATCCATAGGGGATGAGCATTACACATATGACACATAGACACTATGCATAGTATTGGTGAAGATGCATCATATGGACATGTTCTTTTAGAGGCATTCCATCCATAGATGACAATTCATAAGCACCAAAACCATACACAAAGATGGAAATTTAAGGGCCTAACCAAATAGGTTTGAACTTTCCCTTTTGATCAAGCAACACATTTACATTTATTTGACTCTCATAGAGAACCAGGTCACCTACCTTGAAATCCCTAGGGAGGGCACCTTGATTGTAGTGTTTATAAAGTGATCTTTGAAAGGCATTAAGATGGTCAAGGGACAACAATCAACACTCATCAAATAACTCAAGTTTATGCAAATGATTAGAACGGTAAGTCTCATAATCAATTAATCCTTTAAGAGAAACTCGTAAAGATGGAACTTCCAATTCTAAAGGCATGATAGCCTTGGCTCCATACACAAGGTTGTATGACATTGTTCTTGTCGCTATATGAACACTCATACGATAAGCCCACAAGGAGTAATTTAATTAAGTATTCAAATCCTTACTATGTTTATTTACTCTTTTTTGAAGAATGAGCTCAAGGGTTTTATTATATGCTTTGGCTTGACCATTAGATTGAGGATAGTATGGTGTAGAAAATCTATGTTGAATGTGCAACTTCTCCATAAATTGCTTCACCTCTTTGTTATTAAATGGTGTACCATTGTCAAAAACAAGGGTAGAAGGAAAATTGAAGGGAGCAATGATATTATTCAAAAGAAACCTATAGATGGCTTCAACGTTCATGGTTTGGAGCAGAATAGCTTTGACCCATTTCATGAAGTAATTTGTAGCAATGATGATAAAGACATATCCCTTAGAAGGAGGTGATATTTTACCAATGATATCCAACCCCCATTTTGTGAAGGGCCAAGGAGAGGTCTAATTTTGAAGCTCTTGAGTAGGAGCATGAATGAGATGGCTATGTTGTTGACATTGGGACACTTCTTGACAAAGGAAAAAGAGTCTTTCTCCATCATTTTCCAAAAGTATCCCATGTGGATCAATTTCACACTAGGGATTTACCACCAAAATGTCTGCCCCTAGAGCCTGAGTGGGCTTCCTTAAGGGAAAGGGCTATTTCCTATTTAGTGAGACATTGAAGAAGTAATCCATTATAATATTTTTGATAAAGAACATCTGAAAACACAACATATCCAACTACAAGCTTTCAAATCTGAGGGTGATCATTTTTAGTCGCATCATTAAGAAAATATCAAGTCTTCAAATAATTGTAAATGTTAGAATACCACTCCTCCAAGTCCATGTGAGCACACATAAGATCATAAAATTTAGGTTGATCTAATACAACGAGAGAGTGAAGAATATGAACCACAAAATGGTATTCTTCTATATCCTTATCCGAAGGCACAAGGGATGCAACACTTTCCATGGCATCTATGTGTTATTTTTCTCTCCTATGAACACTGTCTATCGTGAAAGAGGAGAAGCAATCAAACAAGGATAAGGCCAAGTACCGATATTGAGATAGCTTATTCTACTTAGCTTGATACACCCCTATGATTTGGTTTATAATGAGTTCAAAATCACCATGTATGCAAAGATGTTTGATGTTTAATGCAACTGCAACACATAAACTAGCGATAAGGGTTTCGTACTCAATGATATTATTTGTACAATGAAATTCCAATTGAAAGGATAAAGGAACTAACTTTCCTTAAAATGAGATCAAAACTACCCCTACTCTGGAGCCAACTTGACATCTCAATCCATCGAAATACATATCCCATATAGACTCAAGATTAGTCGTAAAGATCTTTGTCAAAAAATATATCCAGATTAGGGAAAGAGAGAGATGAGGGAGCCTCTGCTATTTGATTGGAAACAACTTGACCTTTAATGGATTTTTGAGTTACAAACTTAATGTTGAACTCAGAAAGCAACATTACCCATTTCACCAATCTCCCAGCAAGACCAGTTCTAGTAAATGGATGCTTAAGAAGATCACTTTTTATGATAATGTGAGTTTCAACATGGAGAAGATAATCTCTTAACTTCTACATTATAAAGACAATAGAAAGAAACTGTCTCTCCATGGCAGAGTAATGAGTTTCATAATCAATAAGAACATGACTAATATAGTTGTTGGCGTAAAAACTAACACCTCTGGAGTGCAGGTTTGTACGGACAGCTATGCACACTGTGTAATGAGTGCTCTTCAAATTAGGAGGGGAAGCTCCCTTGTAGTGTTGGAATGCGTGGAAAAGAAAAGTAATCTAAGTCCTATCTTTTTGTTCTCAGCTGGAAGAGGCACAAGGTTAAGAAAACCAAGAACGTTGCAGCTAAGGATTTTTTGGTTTCGTAGATCATTAACTACAGCTAAGCTATCTACTTTAAATCTATCTAGTTTCCTCAAGAAAATAGAGCATGAGGAAATGGAGCAGGAATGATTATCTGACAATAAGTCGAGTACGGACTCACAACGTGAAGGCAAGGTGGCACAACTATCTACTTATCTGAATATGCTTATTGGAAACAACAATACACAATAAACTAAGTATAGATTCTCAGCTTGAAGGCAAGGTGGCACAACTATCAGCTCAATCTGAATAAGTTTATTATTCACACACATCATATGATAAAAAAGAACAAATTCTCAACTTGAAGGCAAGGTGGCACATCTATTAGCTCAATTTGAACAAGTTTATTGAGCACATAACATGAAGGATAGCCAACTACGATAATAAATTGCATTGGTGAGACATGCATACAATCTACAATCAACTAGCCACTATATCTAACTAAAGCAAGAATTCTCCATCATAATTGCTTGAAACCCAAGTGGCATAACTATTCATCACAAATAGTAAATACTCACGAACAAATACAGAATGAGCAATATTACAGGAAAGGTAGGCACAACATATATTTATCTCTCGTGTAAAAGTTATGTACAAATGAGCAAGAGCTGTTATTTATAGACATCAAAAGGTGTAGGGAACCCTAAAATCACCTTGAGTCAACTACAATCTTGCAATGCATGCAAGATTTATTGCTAAAACCCTAATAAAGAAAACTATACAGTTAATTGGAAAACTACCATTAGTTAACTGGTACAAATTAATCTAAATGGACAATGTGCAAGCATGCACACCCTTATTGAAAGCAAAGTTAACTAGAACACTACCATCAGTTAATGTAAACCCTAAATACAACTCCAAGTGAACATAGATAATCCCAGAATAGACATGCATGAGATGACACAACGAGATAACTTGAAAAGGTAACGCCAAGTTTAACTCCTATGTGTAATGTCTATCCTAAGAGGTGGGAACTGAAGTCTATTGGTTGTGATCTTGAACAATCAATCCCTCAATGAGGTTGTTGATTGCATCAACATCTAAAGGTCGTCACAATTCACTGCTTGTCAGCAACTTGAGCAATCTTGGCAATCTTTGCACACTCAAACTAGCATTTCACTGACTTATAACTTTGGCGGCTCTGTAATTGAAGTGATGACCACTATCTCTTTTGCAGCTTGATGTCTCTAATGCTTTTCCTTAATGAAAGAGTGTTGCATGACGAAACTGCAAAGTTTGACTATGAACCCTCTGATTGTGAGAAATGCAAACGAACTTGCTGCATATGCAGAATTCCAATAGTATCAACCTTCTAAACCGGCTTTGGAAGAAAATCAGCCATACGAGGCATGCAACCATATGGATTTGAGTAACTACACCTCTCAACCCTCTGAAAGTACTTTATACAAATCAGTCTCATCTTTTCTAATGAAATCGTGAATTAAGACTGATTTGGTCTTGAATTCAGTCTATGTGAACTGCACTTTGAAAAACTCGCTTGTTGACTATGAACACCACAATGTTCTGACAAGATTTCTGGAAAGCTAAAAATAGCCTACTGAGGCTAAAAATAGCCTATCGAAGGGTAATTTTTAGCGAAAAATCTAAGATATGGGTTTTTCCCAGAAAAAGATTCTAAGACAACCCAGAACATCAGAAATGCAAAAATATGAATTCTACTCGACCATGCAAGGAATTCTTAGTTGAGAAAATTAGAGCCTCGAGAACTGATGCTTTGGAGTAAATTTTCCTGAAAAATTATGGAACATGGGTTTTATCGAGGAAGCTATTCTAAATCAACCCAGATGATATGTTTTATCAAAAGTCGCCAATTCTTCAAACATGCGAATGAATTTAAGACAAGAAAATGGAAGAAATTGAAAAGAAGAAAGACATTTTTTGATGTTTTCCTCTGCCAAAATCGCCACTCTACCTTGAAATTCGCTGATAATTCTGACTTGTACCTACAAAGAAAGTGTTTTGATGTCTTTGCCAATGATTGATGATGATAAATTCATCCAACTCTGAAGGAAATTTTCCTTTGCTCTGAAGAATTATGAATTTTCTCAAGCTGTGTGAATGAAATATGATGCCATGCTTGAATTAATAGAATAAATTTGCACCATAATGCTGACTGCAAGATTTAAAAACCTCAACTGAAATAGAAGGCTTCTGATTGGACCCCCTCCAGTTGAACTAATACTGATTTGGAGTTCTAGATTTTAAAATAATAATCAAAATATTCATCATGCGTTTTTGAAATCCTAGCACAAAGAGGCACCAATTTGAGAAAATCGCCATTTAATGCTTTGACATGCAAAACAAATATTAAATATTATTTTATTCAGTTGACAAACCACGTAAAGCAATTGGATTCACCCGGGGAACTTCACTAATTTTGAAAAGTCCTCATTTGTCCACATAGGCGTCCAATTGCTCAAGATATTACGTTTTTTATTAACTTCCTACTTTGTAGTTGACTACAAAGTTACAACTGGCCATCTTCGACACTAATTTCTGGGTGACCAGGTGATGCTGGGACTAAGCAGGTGTATTCATTACGAATCCTACAAAACAAGGAAGGAGTCATCATTGTAAAATCCATCATTTAACACCTCAAAGAATTAGGCGTCGTTGATTAAATTATTTTTCAGCTGTCAGACTTAACCATTTCTCGAAACTGCCATCTAATGCTTCAAACGACTACTGACGACGAATGGTGAACCCTACTGACTGAATAATAGGCTCACTGCATGACTAGAGGTATTCCACATCCAACGAATATACACAAGGCATCTGAAAGTTGTATTAAGGATCCCAAAAGTAAGGGCGCCCTTGGCCTGAAAAGGCACAAACACCATTTTGACGAAAGTACAACTCTCAACCAAATGCCCTACTTTGACCTCTGATATCGGGAGCTGGGGTGATCTGATTCATACATTGTCTGTCTCAACGTGTAGCTAGAAGGATCTATGAGAGATGTCTCTAGAGGCGACGAATCGAGAAAACTGCTTCTAAGACCTCAAAAAGAAAGGCGCCTTTCCCAAGATGAAATAGACGACCAGACTTAGCCATTTTCTCCATTTTTCCATTTCATGCTTCATTCTGCCATAAATGATGGACAGTGAATCGTGCGGATTGAAGGATAGATTCATTGCATGACTGGAAGAATTCTGCATCCAACGACTGTATATAAGACATCTGAAAGCTATGATGGGGACCTGAAAAACAAAGGTGCGCCTGGGCTTCAGGCACACTGGGACTATTTTGACAAAAGTTGAACTTTCATCCAAGTACCCTACTTTGTCCTCTGACACCGAGAGCTAGAATGCTCTGATTTGTGCACCGACAATCTCTTTGCATAGCTAGGAGCATTGAGAAGAGATGTCTCTAGAGGTGACAAAGTGAGAAAACTACTTCTAAGACCTCAAAAAGAAAGGTGCCTTTCCCAAGATGGAATAGATGACTAGACTTAGCCATTTTCTGGATGTCTTCACTTTTTAGCATTCTGTAAAGACCTCTCATGTACGAGCGTTTTCCAAATCCCAGAGGTTGACAGCTGGGTTCGTTGGATAGCTGGAGTAATTACGCACAAGTCCTGTGAAGACTTCAAAAGTGAACAACACCATTTGACAGGCCTAAAGGCTAGGCGTCCCTGGCTTACAGATGCTATAGTGAATATTTCATGTTTCTCCATCCACTAATTTATGTGCTTGGTAGAATCTCTGCCATGATCTTTCAGAATGTCGAATTGACAGGCAAGTTGGTGCATTACGAAGCTGGACTAGAATAGCACAAATGTCAGGAAGACCTTATATACAATTTCAATCATCTTAGGGGTCAACTTGAAGGGTGCCCCTGAGCTACAGGGGCGCAATTTCACCATTTGAGGAAGTTCTATGATATGAAGTCTCTTCGCAATCTCATCTTCTAACGTCGACTACCAAAGCTCTGGGACTCGGATGGCTGCATTCGGTAGCTCGTCAGATAGGCAGACTAGTTGTGAAAAGATCAAATGCATCAACAATTAGGAAAACCAAGATCTAACCCTACCTTAAAGAGTGTGCCCTTGAGCTATAGGGGCGCAAAAGCTGGAAAGTGACAAGCTTCGGCAATTTGTAACTTTTGGAATCTTCAACTTCTGACGCTAGTTATTGGAGTTACGAGTCTCAGATAGCCTCGCAGAATAGCTCATCGGATAACTGGAGTAATTCTAAAGAGATTAACTGTATTCATGAGCATGTGCCACAAAATTTAGGCCTTCAAAAAGAAGAGTTCCCTTGGGCTACAGTGGCACAATTTTGCTTTTCCTTGAGAAATCTTCAAAAATTAACCACTGAAATCTTCGTTTTAGCCACTGAAATGACCATACAAAAGTATAATCATCGTCATGAAATGCTCCTCCATCATGAAATGCTTCGTTCTAAGTCCCTGATTCAGGTTCTGATCAATGGATATTTCCTTTGACTAACACAACACTGACCAAAACTCCATGCTTGATATTGCCCAAAAACTGTATTTGACATCATTTTAGCAAGGTTTAGACTCTTTTAAGCAAAATGCCTTGATGAAGCAAAAAAATTGGTTTGGGTACAATAATAGTTTACCACCCGTTCTTTACCATCATCATCATACTGATCCAACAAAGTTGTTAAGGCATAAGGTGACACAACGAGATAAAGTAGAAAGGATCTACCCTACATAGCCGACATTAAGATAGGTAGATTAGCCAAATAACTTTTGATAGACTCAAAAAATTTCTCGTACTTAGGTGGATTAGCCAAATAACTTTTGATAGACTCAAAAGCTTTCTCGTACTCATCATCCCATTGGAAACAAACATCTTTCTTCAAAAAATGTGTGAAGAGAAGGGTGTGATTAACCAACTGAGATATGAATCTACGAATTGTCTGAATCTTCCCCTGCAAACTACGTAGCTGAGATATGTTCTTAGGTGGAGGCATGTTAACTATCGTGTTAATCTTATTCGTCTTGACTTCAATTCTATAATGGGAAACTATGAATCCCAAAAAATTTCCAACGTCAAAACCAAAAACACACTTAAGAGGATTTCGTCTCATCTTATAGAGTTGAAGCCTTTCAAAAATAAGACAGAGATTTTCTATGTGATTTGGATGAGTCATAGACTTATCCAAGATGCCATCAACATAGTCTTCTATAATTTTGTGAATGAAATCATGAAATATTAAGGTCTTCACCCATTGGCAAGTTGTGCCTGCATTCTTTAATCCAAACAGTATGACCACATATAGTGAAGGTTGTCTTATACTAATCTTTTGGATTAATACGAATCTGATTATAACCCGAGAAGCCATCCATGAAAGATAACAAGGCATAGCTTGCAGTTGAATCTATAATCATGCCGATATTAGGCAACAAAAAATCATCCTTAAGAGAAGCCTTATTGAGATCATGAAAATTAATACAAATGTGAATATGGCCATTAGGCTTGCTAACATCAACAATATTTGATATCCAAGGTGAATAGTCGATAGGACATTAAAAAACTCACTTTTAATAGCTTCTCTATCTCAGTCTTAACGAACAATGCAACCTTGGGATTCATCTTTAAGATATTTCACTTAACAGGCTTAGCATTAGAACCAAGGATGATATTATGAACCACTATAGACTCATCAATACCGGGTATGTCCTTGTATGGCCAAGTGAAGATATCAGGATAAGAATGTAATAATTTAGAGTGTTTCTTAGACTCTTCTGGAGAAAGGAACTTCCCAATCTTAATTACCTTTTAAAAAAAATTAGGATCCATGGAAACATCAATATTATCCCCTTTAAGGAGAGAACTACAGTCTTTAAGATGGGAAATAGGAACATCATCCACCACATTAGATAGAGGATCCTCCTTGTCCACACTTAGAATGGATTCTCCAAAGTACGTTTGCTTGTGCAAGTGATACAGGAACCATTGTTTATGGTGAAAGGAAGACAGATGGGAGTAGACACCTAAGAATTATTCCAGCGCTTCCTTTGAAGAGAAAACATCTAGGGGAAATTCATTAGGTCCTACTTTACTCTCAATCAGTTCAGGATGAACTAGATCAAGAGGCTTAATAGATATCATGCTAACTCTCCACTATGGTTTCTGCATAGACTGTTCAAGAGAACACCCTAACCCCAAGTTATGCTTACAAGGCTCAGTAGGAGTACAATCACTTTCATTAATAAGATCCCAACTGTGCTTCTCAATGAGAAGACAATCAACCTTCTTAGCAGAGGTGTATGAGACTGTCAGAAGGTCAAGATGGATAGGGTCAAATTTGTATTCTTTGATAAAGAAATCAGAGAAATCCAAGGACCCCCAATCATCACCAAGAAATGCATTCAATTTAGAAAAAGAGGTGGAAAGGGAAGACTTAGGACTCTTCACTCTAGGCTACTCTTCTTCAGATACATTCACTTCAGGGGCAACCTTCAAGGTAGGCACTGCTGAAGATCACACCAACGCATCAAAAGATAATGATGGAATACAATTCTTAAGGGTTGAAATAATCGAGGCTCGACCAATAGCTGCCAACTCAAATAGGTGCATAGCCTTGGGGTCAACCCTGATTGTAATAACTTCGTTATTAGCAACAAATTTTATGCAACGATGTAAGGTAGAGGTTACAACCCCCAAAGTGTGAATCCAAGGTCTTCCAAAAAGAATATTATAAGGTAAGGGGCCAAACATCATAGATAACAAAGTGGGTATGGTAATAGGTTCTAACCTCAAAGGAAAGACTATTGGGGCTTGACGACCAACATTATCGAATCCATGAATGTAGAGAGATGAAGCAACTAAAGAAGAAGAATCAATCTTGATCTTAGGTAATAAATATATGCCACATACAATGAGAGTTGAACTAGTGTCAACAAGAGCACATCCAATACCAATGTTGTTAATATTAACTATAATCATCAAAGGGTCTGCTTGCTTTTGCACGTCTGGGGGAGGGAGTTCTTGCAAATAAAATGTAATATTCGGTGAATTTGCATGAATATGGGTCATCGACACATTAACATCCACTGATTTAGTGAAGGCAAGCAAGAGGATATTTTTCAAGGCTTCCTAAAGCATACCTTGATAAATCAGAGCAGACTGAAGAAAATATCATAATGAAATATTGGAAGGCGTAACACAAATTTGCTCAACAAGATCATAATCACCAGGTCCTTTAGTAATAGGTTTAGGTGCTAAAGGAAGACTTGGTTGTGAATGTGGTAAAGAAGTAGGAATCGAAATAGGTTAAGAAGTAGATTGATCCAAATTTTGCTAGTTTCTTCTAGTGTTATATGTATGCCCTACGACATTATAAGAATCTGTAGCTTTTAAGAGTCTTGTGTTGAGGTTCAATGAGCCATTAGAGATTGGAACCCCATGATTAGAATGAATCCTTTTAGGAGAAGGGATAGCTAGAGTCAAGTAAATGATGAGTCTTTTAGGATTTTTAGGGGCCACAAAGAAATTACCACCACATTCATTGATTTCTCAACTCGTGAAGAGGAAGTAGACAATTGTGGTGGAGAAATTTGTTTAGGAGATATATGGATAAGAGAAGATGCCTCTAAGAAATCATCCAAGGCATCATCTAACATATCAAAATCCTCCTTAGAAAAAGAGTTATCATAGATATTAAAACATTATAGAAAAAGATCTTACATGCTTCACATCAAGTTCACCAAAAATGTAGAGAAGGGGTATTCGATGCTCACAAGTCTCTTTCTTACCAAGAGAGTCCCAGGGAACAAACTACCCTGAACTACCTCAACTTAGTTAGAGCATTAGAAAGAGGAATGAAAAAATTGCAAAGAAAGAATTGAAGACAAAATATCATAAATAATAATAGGCAAACAACTTCAGGAACTGAAAGAACAAATCACTTAGATTCTTATCATAAAGGGATAATTTCTCAACCAAAGGATGACAACACAGAAGTAGGACACAGTGTGACACACTAAAGTCTCAAAGGCATGCTGCATCTTATACAAACAAAGCACTGAACCCTCAAATAGAATTACAAGGGACTTGCTAACTGATTCATATCTAAGGTTTGTTTAATCTATTGAGTTAACAAAAAATGAGAAATGTTGATAAATAGATAGATAGAGAGAATAATACACACAAAGCGAGAAAAGAAAACCCTGCTTGGGAGGAGAACCCATATCACAAAATAAGACACAAGGTGGTAAAAGAAAACCCCACTCGAGAGGATAACCCATATTGTAAGATAAGACACAATAAAGAGTATGATAGCAAATAAACAAGAATCAAGAGAGCATTACCAACAGTTTGTGGCCCCCTCTTGGCTTGATAGACACAATGTTGAATGTTTGCAAGAGAGCTTTGGCTATTGGCGGATCTTCAATCTAGCAAAGCTTCATTGTAGAGATGGGATTGAGAGAAGAGAGCTAGAATCTGAGAGCAATAGAATGAATGGGAATGAGAGTGAAAAGAAAGGTTTTGTTCAATTGCATGGGCAGGAGGAGTTGTTACTCTCAAAAATTGACCACAAGGACACATGTCACGGGTCAAAGATTCTAAGATTCCTCATTTGAACTCAAAAAGATAGGGATGCTTGTGTGCTGCATAGGTATCCAACTCGTCATTTCACAAGAAATGAGGCAATGGACTATTGTCACATCATCATTGGTCCTTATGAAGTCAAAATTGTGAAATTCCAACCTATAAGGTTCTTGTCATAAATACGGCTAGGTGCCATAAATGCAAGGGTCAAATGCTCAAATGTGAAATTGTCACAGGGTGCAATTTTATGACATTACATATATATCTTTGTTCACAATATGATAGCTCCTGGTTTTAAATCTAAATAGTCTTTTTATAATATCAACAACCCCTTAAATCTCAACCCTTTATAAAAATAAATACAAATTAACATGATATCACTATGTTTTGGGCTCTTCATTTTTGTTCAATGATTTCAGGTAACAAGGAGAAGTAATAACATAGACCTGTAACAAGGATAAGTAATAACATAGACCTCATTATATTCAACTTTTATGGACATTTATATAACACATCTAAACCAAAATCTACTCCACACAATCTCATGACATGAATGATTGTTATTGTTCTAGTAACAAAATTTTAACTATCAACATGCCAATATCTAAAAACCAAATCATTTTCTTAAGATGATTCTTTCCTACATTTTTCCATTGAGATAATATTACATGCATGAAAATCACAAGTGATATTATCATTGTTTTATTCATAAAAGTCCAAACATATTTCCCATTACCCACCAAAAGAAATAAAACCATCTCATGGTTCACATGATATACGATAAATTAAGAAATAACACAACAAATCATAAAGTATGAAAATAAAATTAATGATATCCAATATTGTCTCTAAGTGTCAAATATTTACCAAATATAGGGTATCTCTAATGTATAGGATCATTACAATATCATGGATCCATATCCACTTCGACACCCTTTTACTATTCATTTTACCATCAATAGCTAGAACAAATGTAAAATAATAGTGCCCATAACTATCAATACATCAGAACAAAAAGCACAATAAGTAGCAAGGCACACAATTTTTTTTTCCTTTTACAAAACCAAACCAGTCATAGGGTTTAAGTGAAGGAAGTTCAAAATAAAGGTTGAAAGACTTTAAATAACTATATTTATTATACATCTTGAAAGGATTTATATCAATATCAACAATATGCAACAATGCATATTCCATATAACAAATATGGCAGGGACAACCATGATGGTTCTATGCCATTTCTCTCATCTCATAACATAATGTTTTGTGGGTGATTAAAGAGTATAACATCCTCACAAACCTCTTTTAAAGGCACATTTGAATAATAAGCACACATGATCCTATTCACTGATAAATGAAGGTTCAACATATTAGTTATTAGCCATAAACATTGTGTTGGTGAGCAATGTGCAATCATGTCTTCACAAAAACCTTGCTAAAATAAAACACAATTTTAAAAAATCCAACACCCTTAAATATATCTTTTTAAAAATAAAATTATTTTATATGATCTAAACCCCAAACTCTTCTCTTTACTATCCCATTACATACCATTCATAGACTACATGGGATAAATGCTAGAAATTTTGAACACAATATGCTTTTGCATGATAGTTTCCAATAATTACTACTACTTAAAAACAACCATTCACTAACACCTTTTCCCTTTCAAATGAAAACAATAATAATTAATCATTGCTTAAATTTTGTAAAGTTAATTCAATTATATCAAATTCCTAACGTGGTTGTCATTTACATGGCACCATCCAACCTTTACTAATCTTTAAATAATTTAAAATGATAGCAATCTTTCCTCATTATCACACAACATACAAACAACTTACATTAACACTTCCTAGATATAAAATATATGCATAATCGTATTAAATGACACAAAGTATCATTTGATTATTACTCATATGTAAAAACTAGGAAAAGTTGCGGATGCATGACATAAAGACCTTGAAACATATGCAACCAACATAATGCAAAATGAATGCATAGCTAAGGTTGAAGCAATATTTA
Organism: Sequoia sempervirens; assembly: GCA_007258455.2. Taxonomy (NCBI): domain Eukaryota; kingdom Viridiplantae; phylum Streptophyta; class Pinopsida; order Cupressales; family Cupressaceae; genus Sequoia; species Sequoia sempervirens. The sequence continues at coordinate 313,340 of VDFB02093513.1, forward strand.
CCTCCAAATCGGGGATGACCCTGCAGTGCAATGACAAGTTGCAAGTAGTAGTGAAACTACTATCCAGTGTTCAAATCCCACTGGTGGATGGTGGGATGAACATGCACTGATCGTTGGCCGACAAAGAATGGAGTTGTGGTGCTTAGAGGATGAAGGAGGACAAAAGATGATCGAGCGCTATTGTAGGGTCAAAAGCTATAGGGAATGATGGAGAGGTGGATCTAGGGGGTGTTTCAGATGGAGGATTGTTGTCAGATCCTGCAGGGAGCTTGGCGAGAATGTAGGAAGGCGAAGCAGACAAAGGAATGATGTCGGGTCCTGCAAGGAGCTTGGTGGGAATGCAAACAAGTGCAATAGATGAAGGAATGATGTTGGGTCCTGTAGGGAGCTTGGCAAGAATGTAGGCTGGTGTAGCAGAATGGCGGGGATGAGGTCCCCTGAATGTGGCCTCACTAGTTCATAGGTCCAGTTAAAAGCGATACAGGTGCTGCCCCTTAGCAACAATTCACTGAACAAAAAAAAATATTTACCTCCAAATCATTAAATAATAATTGATCCATTATTGACTCAACATTCATGACCTATTATTAGTTCATAGCTTTGATCAAAATTGTTTACCCAAAAAAATGATCATGACATATTAATATGGCATTATTATGACTAAGGTTTTGTTAGTTGGTCCAATTAGGAATACATTAGATAATTTATCTTTTTGCACATGTTATAATAATATCTTCGTGTATGATATTTTCCCTCTATTTATAGATGATATACCTCACAAAATTTAAAATAAATACACAAGTTAATTGTCATATTGATCATAATCAATTATAATCATAAATCACAACACTTAGTAGCCGCATATAATATTAATCTTAGCTTACATTAGAAATCAACATGTGGAGAATAAAAATATCATTAAATCCAATCTTTCATATTGTGAATTACTAATTATAAAACTATAGTATCCATATTTATTTCATAATTGATCATTAATGATAATAATGAATCTTTTTTATAGGATACTACACCTATGTATGGGGATCTCATTTCAAACTTTTGATTGGCTTCATGGTGGGTAGATTGAGGGGGCTACAATAGTTGTAACTCCCCAACAACCCTACACATCATATTATATCATTTTTAGCTCATGTTTGTATATGTTGAGGTTGGCATATTGGTTCCAACTCCTTGATAATCCTTTTCTTTTTCATAACCCTTTTTATGAGATTCCATGCATCCAATTTGGTTACATCCCCATGACTCTATCCTCATTGTTGATTTGTTATTTTTCATAAAGTTGATAGAAAGTACATGGTATGCAAAATGGTTACAATTTTTATGCTCATGTTTAGTGTAGGTACTACTAATGCTTTGTTGTATGTGTGTAGTACTAATGCTTTGTTGTATGTGTGTAGGTCGTAGAGATGCAACCCTACCAAGAATGTGGAGAAAGTGAGTGGAATAATCTATATTGTATATTTTTTGAATCTATTTACTATCTAATTAGTATTCTTTACTTTTGCATGCATATATCATGTAGTTCACATGTATGCCAAAAGTGGGGGCAAAATATAAAAAAGAAAAGTGCATACTTTGTCCTTTCCCCACTAGTTTTACCCTCATTTTAGCCTTGTTTTTAGAAATATTTTGATAGTGCTCAATTCAACAAAATCTCGCGCATAAGTTGATAAAACTTATCAAATTCCTTAGTCTTTAGTCATTTCACACATAGTAGTCTAAACCTAGTCTAATCTTCCTTTTAGTTTTTGTACCTTGGACTAATTTGGAGGTATATTTCTGCCCCCTAGTTAGAGCCATGTGAATGATTGTATCCTCTCCATTTAAATTCACCTTTTACTCATCTCAATGCAACTCCTTCCTAAAATTGGATTGTTGCCCATTGGTTTATGCACTAAATTATTTAAAATTAGCACCTCAAATGTCATATTTAAAGACAAATCCTAAGACAATGAGCCTCCTATTGTATTACATATATAATTTTATAATCATCATTTTGGGAGCATATTAAATCAAATTAGAAAACTTTGCATTCACACCAATATACATTACACTTTATGTGTCTTACATACACTTTTCTTTCACACTTTGACTCTTGAGAAAACAACAAAAGGGGTTTGGATAAGACTTAACGAAGTTTCACACTTCAATCCTACCACAATAAACTCTAAAAGGTGATCATTAACATTGTATTGGTGTAAATTAGATATCAAAGCATGATCACCAAATTTTGAGGTAAGCAAGAGACAAAACCATGAGAGGGTAGACATAAACACACTAGAAGAGGATATAACCATGTGTGATCATATCTTACAACATAACAAACATTAGAGTGAAATTAATTGTAGGGTTTAGATTTGCTATTAAAATTCTACATTTGAATGTTAAGTGCTTGCACAATCAAATCGATCACTTTAACCTTCAACACCAATAAAAAGCTATACATCTTCTAACTTTTTATATATATTTATTAAACCTATGTAACTAAAGGGTTGTAACTCAATTGGTTGAGCACAATTGGTGAGGATAATTATATGTTCTTTAATTCCATCATCCACTAATATCTAAACCCCTCGAGATATAATATAAGAGATTAAACCAAAATGATGTAATGTTTGTTTCTTTCTTCCTTTCAAAAAAGAAAACAAGCCATCATACCTACTCAAGTTCCATTTAAATGACTACCTACCTCATACAGTATCTATAGAGTAGGATGTACGTTTGACTGTATTTATTAATTAATTGAAAATAAGAAATGTCAAATATACATTAATGTATTTATTAATTAATGTGTTTGATTGTGTCTATAGAGCAAGATGTACGTTTGACTGTATTTACTAATTAATTAAAAATAAAATATATTTCTTATTTTCAATTAATTAATAAATACAGAATTTTATTTTTAATTAATTAGTAAATACAGTCAAACGTACATCTTGCTGGCTGCAAAGACATCACCCCAATAATACTTGGAAGGTTTGACATGGTATCTATATTTAAATATAAAAATCAAAATTCTGCCTTTGGGCCAAACAACATTCTTCTTTAGTCTCAATCAAAAGGACCATTGTGTTGCTCAACATTTCACAAATACCAAGACAAGTATTTCCTTCATATCAGTGGCACGTACATCTTGAAAAACATAACAAAAACACGAAAGGAACTCATAAATCAGGGATCTTTTTTAAGTCTGAAACAACACATGGTAGGTCAGAGTCTCTGAATTCATTTCTACGAGTTAAAAACAACATCAAATACAAAATGAAGGTCTCTAGAACTCACGGCGGCATTGGGTCAGCAGTACGACAATTACATTTAACTGTCATAAACGCTGACATGGTCTGCCACGTAGGGCTAATAAAGCACGAGTTTTTTGAAGCAATTTCGAGTAGATAACTGCATACCAGATCAAGAAATTAAAAGAAAATAAAACACATGTCAGGTCCGGCCGAATCTCCAGAAAAAGTTAGTACAGCTAACTTCTAATAGGTAACAAATGTTAGTTAACTGGTAAATCAACGTGCTGATGTGAATATTTCTAATTTGTTTATTTTAAAATTATATTTCTATTCATTTTTGTTTTCACCATGTCCTTTTTCTGGTTGTGTTCGCTATTTTTGATGCTGTGTGTGTGGGGATTCATTGCCATGGAAAACTTAAAAGGGTGGTCGAATATGGTGAAGAAAATAATCCTCGTAATAGCATTGGCTATAGCTGCAAGCACAATTTATCAGACATGGATAAATTTATCAGAAACTCCGCCCTGGTTTTCAAATCCCGTGATCACCCATGTCCAGAATTCGAGTTCTGCTCCGTACCCATTTGGCCCAAATTCGGATAACAATTTGTCCCAGAAATTGGGCTTAGATTTTCAGTTGCACCCACCTGTGAATTCCCAAAGGGCTTTGGATTTTCAGTCGCACCCACCTGTGAAGTCCCAAATGGGTATGGATCTTCAGTCACGCCCACCTGTGAGTTCACCTGATAAATCCGAAATACATAAGAATTTGTCAGTTTCAGATTTGGGCAAGAGCGGCACTGACAAGATGGTTGAAGAGGCTGCCCAAGAGTCCGCAGATATGGGATCTAGTGATAAGTCTGAGATACCGAGCATAGTAAAATCTCCTGCGGATCCCAGCAAAGGAAAGGTATGAATGGTTTTCCTGTCCTTGGATATTTTTAAAATTATATTTTAGTTGGGTTGTGCGATTATAGATGACTTAACCTGTCAAATTGTTCTGTCCATACAATTTCATACCAAGATGCAGTAGCATTAAAAGAACATTCTATCATGAAAAGTCACTTTACTTTGAGAGTATGATTGAATATCTTATAAAGTTACTCTCATTCATCAACTTTTAGTTCGCCTGTAAAATGTGAGCACCATTCTAGCATTACAAGATATTTCTATCATGAAAGACTACTCTTCAAAGGCATATATTATTTTCTTTCAAAGGTTACTCTCGTTCAATAGTAATAATATTGTGCTAAAGTTCTTTAAATTATTTGTTAGATGGCTCGTAATAATATAGGCGACTGAAGGTCAAATTGGTATGTCGGTACTATTGTCTATAAAGATGTATCATTGCAGTATTGATTGAAGATACTTTTTTCAATGAAAAGTTACTGTCAATTAAAGTTAGGACAATTATTGTTATTAGATGTTATTTAATTTCTTTTTCAGTTGGCTTATGAGATTGTAGATCATGTAAGGTCAAATCGGTATGTGGGTAATATTGTCTATGAGGATGCATTCATAGTATTAATATTAGAAGATATTTCAATCATGAACGGTTACTCTGGTTCAGATGTTTCTTACTCTTTAAATTATTTTCTAGTTGGCTTATGCCACTGTAGATGATTTCAAAATTGGTACGTGATACTATTGTCTACTATAGCAATAGCATTAGAAAATATTCTATCAAGCAAACTCCCGTTCAAAAGATATGGATGGATTTCTTGTACTTAAATGGTTTTTGAATTATTTTTTGTTGAATTTGATATTTTAGAGATTTATGAAGGTCAAATTGGTATGCGGATATTATTGTATATGAAAATGTACTCATAGCAGCGGCATTAGAAGATATTTCTATCATGAAAGGTTACTATAGTTCAAAGTTTATGAATGAATATTTTGGCCTTAGGTTGTTTAAATTAGTTGTTGGTTGGCTTATTGGATAATTAAGTGATTAAGATCATATTGGTTTGTGGTGCTGTTGCCTTTGAAGATGTATCCACGGCAGTGGCATTATAAGATATTTCTATCATGAATGACTACTCTGATACAAACCTATGAATAAACTTAGTTGGATTTTAAATTATTTTGTATTTTGCTTATGAGATTAGAAACGATTTAAGGTCAAATAGGGATGTAGGGACTATATGTCTATGATGATATATTCATGGCAATAGCATTAGAAGATGCTTCTATCATCAGCAGTAGAAATAGAGAGTAGAAAATATTTCTAGTATGAGCTGTGGAAACAGAGAACCTTTTATCTTCGCCAGCTTACATTGACATTGGATCAGCTATGCTGATACCTTAATACTTGGCTATCTGAGGACTATAGGGGAATTTGTCAATAATAACAATAGAAGAATATCTTTAAGCTCTTTGAAGGGGAAATAATTAAGAATAAATGACATGGAGATTTTTTCATCTAAAATCAGTATAAGATATCTCATGCAACAATGTATCTCATGGAACTAATTGAAATTCAACGATTTCATTTTATTTTACTCGTGTGTCTAGTTTTAAATCCTCCAACTTTTATTGTCTTGGTTTAAGATCGAATTTCATGTGCTAGGTTGAGATTCCAAATATATGTTTAATTAATGCCTCGTGTATATGTTAGAAGGAGGTTTTACTTCATCCTCTACTTCATTTAACATCTCTTGGGAATTCCCTGATCTGAAGGTCATATTTAAGTTATACCCTTGCAAATTTTCTGTTCCAAGGTCTTTTGGGTGGATTTAATGACAGTTTTTGATATAATAATATAAGGTAGAGAGGAATGTGAGTCATTTCTGAACTTAATTTATCTACAAGTTAATTAACTATAGTTGTTATTATGTGGGCAGGCATCTAAGGCATTTCTGGAGCATCAGCAAGAACTTCTGTTGGCAAAGAAAGAGATTGAGAGCTATGTCGGTGCTGTGGATGATCATGATCTCTATTGGCCTCTGTATCACAATGTTTCTAAATTCAAAAAGTAAGATTTTACATTCAATAAACCAAAAATAAAATAAAATGTAAAGCTAAATATCTTATGATATCACAAAAAAAGAGTGTTTTGATATGCTAATATACATATTGTACGGTAGGATTCTTCTCTGCTGGCTGCTCCCATTATTTGTTTTTTTGGGTTTGTGCTGATGTCTTTTGTCAAGTGGGTTTCTACTGCTTTTCAGTAGGTGGGTCCTGTTATTGGATCAGTGGAAATCAAGTGCCTGATTTCCAAATGTTATGGGATGGACATTGCTGTGTCGCAACAGCATCCACATTGATGTAATAAGAGATTTCTTGGGGCAAACTGAGCAAGTTATAGAGAGGGCTCTCAATTTGAAAACATTTCACAAGTATAAAGATGAATAAACTATTGGATAGAGCAAAGCACACTCATCTCATTTCTAATTTGCACACCTCATCTACTTATTGTGTGGGCCCCATTCCAATGGCTCATTATTGTAGATCATAAAGAATTTATTGGTGTTACAATAGGCCATAGGAGATGGTTGAGTATTAAAACCTTTGAATTGAGTTGAGTGTTATGGTAGACTGAGAGCTGGTGCTTACTGGTATTGCTGGCAATAGATTTGAAGATCCTTCTCGAATCATATAGATATATCAATATCTCAACCTTACAACTGGATATTCATAACACTTATATAATGTTTTACTAGGAAACTCTGGTGTATAAATGAGGAGTGCATTCCTGTCCCCATTCATCTTCCCTTCCCCATCCCTTGTACATAGTTTATCGTGACTACATTTTTATAAAATATAGTTGTGCCTTAGTTACTTACTCATGTACCTTGATTTGAATAGTATCCCTGTATCATCATATCTCCAAGTATGTATGATGTTAAGTTTTTCGAAACATAATTCTTCCTGGTTCAGGTATCATAGTTTAGCAAAATCCATTCATTTTTCCTATACACAAAACTTAAGACTTGAGCATAATCTTTTGCCATAGTGGTCAAACCTTGTTTAAGGTTGAAGCAAGAAGTATTTCCTTCACTGAAGGGTTTTTAAGGGGCATTGTGCATTGAAGGACAGTACAAATTTTATGGTATGAGCTTTGACATTGGGATTGTGGCTTGGCAAGTTGATATAGTGCCTAGATTTTCCATAGTGGTTTTCAATTATTATCTCAGCAGACCCTTTTAACATCTTGACAAGATTAACAAAAACAACAAACCTTTTTATTGGGTTTTCTATGAAGGTTTATTTGGTTCATGACAAGTGAAAGTACCCACATAATAAACCATACATTCCAAAACAAATGCTGAAATTATAGGAGGGCAAGGAACTTTGCCCAAGCTAGGCCATGGAGCCAAACATCTTTAACAATAGAGCAATATTTAGAGGCAAAATTTTCTCGATAAAAATTGTGAAGAGAATTGAGCTATGTTCCACCAAGTTCCAGAACGGGGGGACGAGTTTTGGGATTTTAGGGGATGGGGGGACGGCTGTATAGTGTATATATATATATATATATATATATAGAGAGAGAGAGAGAGAGAGAGAGAGAGAGAGAGAGAGAGAGAGAGAGAGAGAGAGATTTTAAAAATATAGGGAAATTTCAGATATTCATATGAGTAATGATAATCATAAGTATATCAATGAATATTCATAAAGTTGCAAATGTAATCACTAATCATATTCACATATGCATCATAGAATCGAATTATCAAACAAATTAATACTACAGCTACCTAATTGCTTCCATGGACCATAATTCATGTCAAATAGTCAATGTGCATATGATATAAAATAATAAAATGCCCAAAAGGCTACAAGTTTGTACTACAAATGTCAAAATGACAAAGTCACAAGTGTCCAAAACATAGTAATAGAAAGTATGATGGCTGCCGCTACTTGGCATCTGCCAACATTGCATCAAAATCAGACTTAGAGTTTGAGTCATTGTCACTGTGAGGGGCTGGCTCATCTAATGGAACTCCAACCAATCCCTCCTGTCTCCTCCTCCTCATCAATTTGTGTGACGTCCTCTTGATCAATATCCCACTGTAATACTGGAGTCTATCTATACTCAGGAGTTTGACGCTCTGGAGTCGCAAAGCACTATGCACAACCACTAATTTTTTTGCCCGTCTAGAGGTCAGCCTATTCCTCTTGATAGAGTGAATAAAGCTGTATGTTGACCAATTCCTCTCTGCAGCAGAGAAACTAGCCACCTGTGAGAGGAGACAAAAACTAAATTAGTAATTTACTAATTAGGACATTCAATTTAAATTATGATTATATAAATGTTCAAACTTCAATACTAATCTAAATCAAATTATGTTAATCTACCTATGAAAGGAGGTGAATAGCAAGCGTCCTCAATTGTGGTGCATCCTTCCCATGCCATGACCACCATCCAATAGGATCCCGTTGAGCTACTGTAGTTCTATCTACCCTGACCTCTGGTTTGCCGAATGTTGGACCACGGAGATTAACAAAGTCAGTGAACTGTGTACGAACTAGACTGGCCTCCTCAACTGAATATATTTTTGCAAGGGCCCTCATAAACTCTTCTTTCACCTCATCATCATCACAAGGAGGCATCTTACCAGGTCTAGGTACATACCATTTGGGATTAAGAGCAAAGGCTGCCATATGAAGCGGGGTGTTCATAGTGTTCCACCACTGCGTCACAATGGGCCTAATTTTTTGCTCATATAGTCCCGAATTAGGATCCCTATCAGAAATTGCTTTCTTCATTTTTCCAAGCATGGAGTCAAAAGTTTCATAAATCTCTCCAAGACTTGGAGAGTCTGTATCAGCATATCTAATGACATCCACAGCTGGTGAAATGATGGAACAAATATATCTACAAACAAAAAATTGAAAAAAGACAAGTTAGAACTTAGAAAATAAAAAAATAATAAAATCGGCAATCAATATCAATTTTTTACGTCACATTGGACCACCAATTATCATCGAGAATTTTTTGTTTGATGCTTCTCCCTTCTGCAGTGCTTGCCATAGACCATCTATTCCACTTTGAATTAACCATCATCAACTGTAGAGCCTCCTGTACCTCAAGCATCCTCTCTAACAAAATAAAGTAGTTGGCATACCTTGTTGCTACAGGGTTGAGAAATTCCTTCTTTGAAAATGTCCTAAAGAGGGCAAGTGAGGTGTGATGGTTGCAAATAAACATCTGAATGTCTCTAGCCTTTACAACCACTTGGTGCACCCAATCTATCTTCCCTATGTCTTTCAATGCGTTGTTGAATGCATGAACACAACAAAGGGTCCAAAAGATGTGCTTGTAAGCACTCTCAA
>VDFB02093515.1:0-80504 GCA_007258455.2 Sequoia sempervirens
TCAATCTGTTCTAATGAAATTACCTGGATTGAAAGAAAAGAACAAGAACATGTAGAGTTATAGTTCATGCTTTGACTCTACATCCTTAGAACAATTTGATTGTCGCAACTTAAATGAAAATTATGAGCTACACTTTTCATTCCCTACAGACAAATTTTTTCTTTATAATTGTGAAAGAAAGCCTTTCTGGATTCTTACATTTAAAGGGAATGGAAAAAAAAAGACTACCCATCTTACTATGTGCACGAGCAGGCGTATGTGTTTATGCATACATGTACATGCACAACATTGAACAAGCCTAACATACATAAAAGTCTACGCTCAATTAAAGAACAGAGAAACATTTATCTATAATCAAACCTGAATCAATAGTTTGTTTGAGTCCCAACTTAGAAGGAATGACCAGGCTGAGAGAGTAAACAAGATAACCACTGTTAATCCAAGCTGCAAAAAACAAGATAAAAGACCATCAGGGAAATTTATATGCAGCCATATGCTATATAATCAATTAACGAAAAAAGTTAGTTTGCTTGCAATAAAAAATAGAATGCTCCAGAAGACTTAGAGCTTACATTTTTTGAATGCCTAAGTTGATTATAGTGCTTTACAGAAAAATATGCTTCAGTGCGTTTACTATCACTAGTGGCTCTAAGAAGCTCTGCATCACGGTATTTCTTCTCTGCGTCAACTTTTGCATTGCTTCCATGCCGAGGAAAAATTTGGTTGTATTCTTCTGCAAGATCAATGCCATTGCATGATTCTACTTGTGCTGATGAACCATATTTCAGTAAAGAAGGTTCTGGAGGAAGGCATCCATTTTTCAAACCCAAATATAACAGCTCATAATTATGGTCCTTGTAGAACTTAAGAAGGTGGTTCAATGAAACATTGAAGACCATGGAATGAAGCGGTTGGTGATCCAAAATCCTTAGTGATGCTTCTGGCCCTAAGTCATGTCTACCTGGTAGAAACCTTATATACATCAAGACTATCATCAGCATGCCAAAAGCAAGCTTTTCTGATGTCAATTCAGACAGCCTGGTCCATATTTCACTAGGCTTCCCTTGAAAGCAATAACTGTTGTCACAATCCATTTTTTCCCTTTCTTCACAAGGTGAAATTGAACCTTTACATCGTACCAACTGCAATAATGAGATCAAATCACCAAACATGACAAATAGTTACACGCAGCTAAACATATTAAGAAGTCATTACAGGAGGTGGGGTATTAACTTTTCAGAAGACAAATGTTCACTCCTTCCAGACTATTATGTATTAGAAAACTAAAAGCAAAGAATAAGATAGTGATTTAGCCAATGGAAACAAAACATAAATTATCTTAACATATAACCAGCATGATCTATAAAAAAAATAGAACATTCATCACAAGCTGTTATTGATGGATTTACTATCCTTGATTAATGGAGCAGTGTACTCATCCTTCAAAATAATTGACATTAATGATGTAGCTTTGATCTACACTTTTAGGAATTCATTTCAACAACTGAGGTATGCTATTTTGAGGTCCATTATACATATAGGAACAAATCTAATTCGAGCACCTAGATATTAGCTCTGACCTTATAAACTAATTTTGAAATACACCAAGCGATGTTAGTACTAATAATTTTTACACCTGTAGCAATAACCATAATTGGGGATTTTGGCCTCTCCTTGTGCCCTTAAATCTCTTTGAAGTTTTTAAATCTATTTTAAATATCTTATTATTTAGAAAAAATAAAATTTATGGATTCTAATTTCTATTTTATGGTTTTCAGATTGCAGTTTCTAATTTATATTTTTGAGTTATGATTTGCTTTTAAAGAAGTACATCTAATTTTACTTCAAAAACTACAAAATCCAAGCCATAATCTCCAACTTCAATTAGATCCACAATATAGAGCTTTCAAATTTGACAGAAGTTAAACAATCTACCTAAACACACATAATAAGACATCTCAATAGACATTTAAAATCAAAATTGGGGTAACAAATTCCATTGAGTGAATAGTGAATTTTGGATGAAAAAAACACTTGTTGAACAACAACTTTAGCAATATCCAAGTGAGTGAATTACCATTAGAAATCTAAGTGCAAAGTAACAGTTATTTATATTGTTTTACAAAACTATTGCATGAAAATAAATAAAAAGTTAACTGCTACTTCTACTCTAGGAACAATTGATTGCATGTGATGCAATTTTATTACAAAATCATATTCTTTAATAATAAAACTAAAATCATACAACTTCCAGTTAAGTTGTAAATTGAATTTATTACAAACTATAACTTAATGCTCAAATCTCTCGCATGGAAAGAGACCTAAAAATAGCTGACTCTAGACTATAAATAGTGAATGCTAAAATTAGTTGAAGGCTAAAAATAGAATGTGCTCCTTGCACTAAAAATAGCATGCTATAAATAGCTCTGGTTAAAAATAATAAATCCTCGAATATGATCTTTTCTCTAAAAGGTAACGGGAAAAGTATTTTTAGTGTGCTAAAAATGAACTTTTGGATAGGCTCTAGATGACTTTGATGATTCTATAACTTTTTGTTTGATCATGAGTAACCCTCTTAAAACATCTAAAACCTTGAAAAATTGACATTGACATTTTGAATCCCTTTGATAGGCACACGCTTCTACTTTACATAACAGAAATACACTATAAAACAAACTTTGAGCTTGCACTTTTGATTTCCTTTCTACAAGTGTGCACTTCACCATGTGCGCACTTGATCAGAAAAAAATTAAAATTTGATAAATCCATTTGGTGAGTTGCACACTTACACCCTCGACGTGAACTTGTATACTTCTTTTATATAGTTATGCACTTCTGCTTTCATGTGCACCTAACAATGTGGTTTTCAAACTTTGATGTGAGCTAAGAATTTAACTTGTTAAATTGTGCACCTGTACCCTAATATGCACTTGATAATTGAAATTTAAAGTTAACATGGTGAGGTGCATGCCATGAACCATCAAGTACACCTATACACTAGTTTTGGATCTTTCCACTTAAAATTTGATTTTTTATCTCTGTTCCATAGTGACACAACCTTAGCCATCAAACCCCCAACCCCATCCGAATGACATTTCAAGGACGATAGAATGGCAAGAGGTGTCCCCTATCTGGCCCCAAAAATATTCAAATATTTGAAACATGTTGTAGAAATAAGGAACATCATATGGATGTTTGGTTGTCCCTGAGATGGTGGGGGATGTTTGAGACATGCCTTGACCAAACTGTAAGAACCTCTGCTTATTCTGCCCTGAATTTTTCAGTTTGTGTTGTTTGGCATTTTGTCAAACACTTTGCATGCAATCTGATTTTGTGTGTACTAAGGGTTTTGGATGTTTATTTGTTGGTTAATGCTTTATGTTTTGATATGCAAAGACATGAAATAACAACATACAACTATATATTGAAATACGACATGAAAGAACATAAATAGGTTCTTATTTCTCCTTGAAAACAATGTATATCAGACCTAATAATGTTCTGATCTGATTACAACAGCAAGTTATTCCAGTCTGATTTCACTATAGAATGAAGTACATTGGCAATGCAAACTGTCGTGTCCCCGAAATTGTGACACCGAATATGAAATATTAAAATATAAATAACAAACTCAAATGAGCATTAAGATATAAATATGAGAAATTGCAATTTAAATATTATAATTATAATTATCGTAGATAACATTACAATTATAATACAAATATCACAGTATGAAATGAAAGGGGATAATTACTATTAGTAATTATAAATATCATAATAGTAAAGATCATATTCATTGTAATATCCCACTCGCTGCCCCAAGAAATCAAAATAAATGATGCCAAGACATCCTTAATAAGCAAATACAAATTCTGGTCGATCCTCACAAATGGATGATTTACTTAAAATAAATAAGATTAAGTATGGCAGCAATCAAATATAGAGGAAAAAAGAAACAAGGCAACGAATTAATAATTAACAATTGATAAGTAGCGATTAGAATGGATAGATAATTATAAAAAGACATGACCATTCGAATGGCCACCTCAAACAAAAGGACGTGTCCCTCATGATTGAGACATAAAGTATTTAAATAGCAACATGGAAGGAGGGAAAGGCATGGATGAAGATGGGAATTATGAATACATTTCTACATGATCAAAGCAAGACATTGGACACACGGCCTGAAGATATTCGCATGTTTTAAGAGAGCTATATTCTGAAACATTGTTGGGAAATGGGAAGAAAGGAAAGAGAGAAGTCTTATTTGTCTTATTCAAGAAAAGGAAATACCTTGTCTTATTCACACAAAAAGAAAAATGTGTAAATGCAGCAATCCAAGTAAGATTATTAAGTAAGAAGCACAAATTATTATATTAATGTGCAATGATTAAAGATATGTTAAGAGCAGCATCCATGCAACAAAGGTATGGGCTTAGGGAATGTGATGTCCCCTCACTAGACAGTTCTCGGGAACAATGTGTTAGCCCTTTATTGGACCCTTGTGGGCTAGCCAGATTGGTTAGAGGGTCAGTGGTATTTTCTGGAGAGTTGGATCGTTTTGGTTTTCAGAGCCCAGTGACTGGTTCACAGCAGGCGTTGGCATTTCAAGAGTCCACAGCTTCTAACGGCACAGAGATATTCTGAGTTTTGAGCGAGTTATGGAATTTTAAGTGATTAAGTTAATTATTTAACTTATTGTCTTTTTATTAAAGTCACATCGACTTTAATATATTTTATATCACTTAAAATGTTCAAAAGGGAGATTTAATATTTTAATGACTTAAAATATTACAAAGTGAAATATTCCGAGCCAAATTTTTTCGTTTTCAAATTACAAATTACAAGCAGTGCACCCATTAAGGTTAGGGAAGAAACCCAAAACGTGCAAGAAAGCAACTCTAACCAGAATGGCGCCGATGATGGCGAGCATTGGTCAGAGGATCTTCTATTCTACTTGCAGGAAAGAACTCAACGTCAAGTATGTGCTACCCAATCCAATACGGAGTGAGGGGCGACCATATGACGGAGTGAAAACAAACTATTGCTTGAGAGAAAATGTTGAAAGCCAAAGACTCTCAACACCCAGAATGTGCTTTCTAACCCAGTATGGGATAGTAGCGACCATAGGGCGGAGATGGATTACATTCAATTATCAAAATGCTGAAAGAGAGAACATTACAATCTGACTGAGCAAGAATCTAAGATCGACAGTACTACTGCCAGTATACAATTTAAGGAATGAGATCTTGCTATCAATAAAAGATCAACTTATAAGAGAATTACACGAAATTCGGAACTTATTGCATAAGGTAAAGATCAGAGAAACAGCAGATTATAGATCCAACCTTATTCTTCCAGCTTGGTAATCTTCCTTGTTGTCTTCACGTGGCTTGAAAGAACTATCCACACCAATCAACAATCAATATGCAGATTTATCCAATCTGCTGTGACAGTCCTGCACTTTTCAACGCATTACCAGCAGCATAGGAAACCATGAAATGCTCAAATCTTTCTATATACTCCTCCAAAATGATATATATCAATTGCAAGACTCAAGTGGAATAGGGGCGACCAAGAACAGAACCTTAAACAGACTTGAAATGTTACTGATTTTAAATACACGAATCCCAAGATGCTGAAACAGTACGGCCACAGCTGAGAAGGCGATTTGCTTTATAAAATCAAATACTACAATGAAAATTCCACAAATTGACATACAATGGCGCCTAGCTCATACCAATTGATTTATGCAATACCCACAAAGAAATATTTTGTCTTTTTTGAAATATGAATGAAATACTGAGTCTGCTGTAGCTAAATGCTAAAATCAGGAAACCTCTAACATGCAAGATCTGAAACTAACAATACTAATGCAGATTACAATGCACGGAATACAATGAATTCACAACTAGACTAAATTCATCACTAGTCGTTGTCTTACAAACGAGAAGAGATGCCCAATGGTTAGGAGGTCTTCATCCCTCGAAGTGATCCAGATTCAATCCGGCAGCATAACGGTGTATTTTCCAAGATGACCCAAATGATGCACAAGACTCCCTTTTTATAATCTTCGCTTGACTTCACGAAACCCTAGAATCTGATTTTAGGTCAAAATCCCCTTTCCTCAATGATGGCGTACTTTTGCCTTCAAGCTCTTGATTTAATATTTCATTTAAATATTCAACTTTGAAATATGCGCCAAACATAATCTTGCTTTGACTTAGGGAATATTAAAATGTTCTTTAATGAGGGCGCCACCCTCAATGACCACCTTTTTAAAACGACATTAAGTCATTAAGCCTAAGCCAAGGGTCAACATTAAAATATAACATTTTAACGTGACTATTTTTAATTTAAATGACTTAACTCATTTCTCTGCAAATGCCCTGAAGCCAATACTGATGAAGTCAACTGATCAATCTGAACCCGGAAGTCAACCAACCTGAGCTCATCCGAAAACTGCCAAAAATAGAATTTACTAAAAATAGTAAATTCCAAAAAGTACTCTGAATGCTGAGACGAGCATATCACTGCGAAGCCCTCTGAAAACCCAGAAGGAATCCGCCATTAAAACTATCATCTCTGAGCAAAGACCTCCTCAAAATTAGGAAACCCTAATTTTAACTTCCGACTAGCCTCCGGGTTCCCAAGGAAAGGCTAACGGTCACTGAAAAAGTCAGGCTTGAAAAGGGGACATTACAAAAAGTGCGCTCAAGTATTAAGTCTTGACTATTGAAAAGACTTAATTAAATATTAAAAGATTTTTTAATGATTGCTAAATGGCATATCTTCTTGGAAATGCGTGCCATTTAGGTATAAAGGAATTTCTGGCAATAGAAACTCATCTTTTGACAATTTCACTTTGCCTTGTGCTATTTTCTCCTGTGCATTCTCCTGTGACTAGGGTTTGAACAATTTGTCCATTGAGGAACGATAACTCTTCAGTGTTGAGTGCTTTTGAGGCTGTGAAAGATCAGCTGAATCAGTACAGTTGAGAGCTTCATACAGAGGTTCTACAGATACAGACAGAGATTTTATATATTCAGTTTGCTTGTTCTTTGCAATAAATGAGGGTTTCTTCTTGGTGGCGCATCTTTCTACAGATTCAGAGGCTTCCAGCAGAGATTCTTTTTACTCTTTCCTTGGCCGTACGGCCTACATTGGGATTCGTGCCTAGAGAGAGGCATGTGAAGGTTTAGGCTGAAACGCCTCCACTTTGTTTGCTTTTGGTCTTCCATCTTTGGCGTCTTGCACTTCCAGAGTATTGTATTCACTTTCGAGGCAGGAGAACTCAGATCTGAAGGCTTGGCGTCCTTGTTTGTCAGTTTCTCAACCTTCTTGGCTGGCGAGCTGGCTATTGTTTTAAATAAAATAACTGGAGACTTTCTAGTATGTTTGTTATTCATGATCTCATTGTTTCTATATAATAACAACTTCTGCATTTCAATTCTGTGAGAAATTGCTTTGTATTCCAGTTTACAAGCTTAAATATGCTACGCCCCTTCTCTTCTGTCTATTAAATCTTCTCTAAAAAACTAAATAACACTTAAAGATTTAAGAAAATTGGGGGTTTTGAGTTGAAAGCCAGCAGGGCTCATCACAAGGAATAAATATTCTTAATTCTGATTTATATTGGAGTAAGTTATATATATAGGTGTGTGTAGGTGAGTGAATTATATGCGAATATATAATAATGATGCTTGCAGTCATTATTAAGTCTTATAAGTAATTATGATATTTTAAATAAGTATGGATAGTAGAGTCTTATTGGCCTGATCAACACTAACAATATCTAAGTGTGAAGAAAAGATTGATTGGGAATGAAGGTAAGAGATCTACATAGCATTTCTAGTATTAATATGCATTATTACTGTAGGCATTTCTCGATTACAACCACCCAAATCATAAAATGTCACTACATATCTAAATCCAACATACCCAGATCATAAAATGTCACAACATATCTAAATCCAACATACCCAGAAAAAGGTTGTCCACTTTGACAAAGTGTTTTAGTTGCAACCAGCTAGCAGGGACCTCCAAAAATGGCTGGAAACCACCTCCAAACCTTTTTTCACACCTCCCACTGATATTTTTGAGTGTTTCTCAACTTATGGTGCCCCAAACTAACCAATATACAACCCACAAACCTTGCACTAGGGTTCCTACCCCACACACCTCCCTATGTAGCTGTACAGACCAACTGGAAGTGTACGACCAGCAAGGGAAAGGAATATCTGATATGAAGTTATGGTCTTGAATCTACTGTTCACCTTTTGCAATTTGCTCATTGAAATCAGACCTGTAACTATGAAAAATCTTCAACAATTTGGCTTAGTTGTGATTACTGTGTAAAATCACCAAGATAATCTCCTAGATTGGGTCTTTCACCAACGTAGGAAATGTCACCTGCAAGGGATTTCGTCCTCACAAACCCTTCAACATACCAAAATCACATAAAGAATGAGCTTCTTAAAAGGTTGCTTTTATATCATTCCCAAAACCCCACACCCCTTACTAGCTTTTCACTTTTTAAAATATTCAACTTAATTTTTAATTCCTCCAATGTGGCACCCAAACATATAAAGGACCATACATTTTAAATTAAATATTTCACTTTATCCTCGGCACCCACAATAGTCCTTTAATTAAAATAATGATAAAGTTAAAACTTTAATGTAACTTTATTTATTTCTAACTTATCGTTATTTAATTTTAAATTATTCACTGGACTATATCCAATGCCACAATAACATTGAAAATGACATCCACCAACAATACTAGAAAAAGCAAGATAGACAACTGGCTCCGTCGGTGCCCGAGACTTAGTAAAAATAGTAAATATGGGAGAAATCACCAAAAACACTCCAGAAAAAGGGCGTTATGCAACCCCCAACCACACCATGTTGGATAAATTGTCACCAAACTTCCCTAAACATAACCCCATTAGCCTACGGGAACTACTGAATAGGTTAGGAAAGGGACATTACAATATGTTCTCTGAGATCCTATGACTATCTACTCATAGGGGAAAAAATAGTTAACCTCACTGTTTTGCTTTGGGAAAGACAGCTCTTACTTATGTAATATGTCTGATTATGATGTAGATTTCTCATTGTGCACTTTTTAATATCTAATTTCCTCTTCATAAACTCGATCTTGTCTTTATGATGTAAGACCACCTTTTTGTAACCATCAATTGGTATATGTTATACAAGTTTACCTTTCTTTAAGAAAAGTGTATGTTTGCTTCAAGCTTGTCCAAATGAAAATGCAAGTAGAAATGGAGCATGGTGCAGTTTGCATGCATATATGATATATCCTTCCTCCTCAATTGATACTCTACAGCATTTTGGTCTCTCTTAATAGAATCTTTGCCAAGAGAAGATTAAGCTATTGTCTACTTGTATTGTGCAACTAGCGAAAATAAAATTATTTTAGGGGTATCTACTTGAAAGAAGTAGAGGATTACGAGTACCTTGAAGACATTACTCAATTGAGATGATTTCATATAGCCTCCATTTTGCATCCATTTTGCTGCATGAGTAAATGTTTTTGCTGCTTTAATGGACCTTGCCATTATCAGATTCAAATTTGATTTCCCCAAGCTTAGAGGTACCAAAGACAGGCTTCCGATCAGATCCAACCTGAAAACAAATCCACACTTAAATCCTGAGTTATGTGTATTAGAGTTTTCCATTCTTAGTAAACCACAATCCACACAAAAGAAATATAATATTAGATAAGTCAAACTAGCCCAAATTAGTTTCACATACTTACCAGAATGACAAGCTGCAAAAATATCCATCTCTGACAACTAATAATAGTATAAACTCTAATAAGAAGAGAGCTAAGCACAGAAGATAAATATATATTATGTATGAATCCACTGACTTGGGAAGGAGTATATTCTGAATGTCATCAGCAAAGATGGCAAACAATGATATTGGGACTATGATACATTGCCAGAACCCACTCTCCAAAAAACAATTGATATTAACTGCATAAGGATTAGTCCTCGCCACCATCCAAAATGTGGGCCAAGTTGCCATATCAGAATGTTTCCATTCACTAAAATGCTGTAAAATTGAATGCCGACTCATACACCCTGATGTTGGGGGTTGCCCTACATCTATTTCCATGTGTTCATCATTCAGGCCTGTTTCAGATTTGACTTTTA
This sequence comes from Sequoia sempervirens, assembly GCA_007258455.2. Classification (NCBI taxonomy): domain Eukaryota; kingdom Viridiplantae; phylum Streptophyta; class Pinopsida; order Cupressales; family Cupressaceae; genus Sequoia; species Sequoia sempervirens. The sequence goes on from VDFB02093515.1 coordinate 10,184, forward strand.
TGGTAGAAGACTTCCTGAAGATTAGTTTAGGAGACAGTTAAGTCTTAGTTAAGGATCCTTGAACAGAAATTTGCCAAGTGGAATAAGAAATCTGGAGTAAAACACACCTTTGCTCGATTGGAGCTTCTAATGAGAGGCTAATAGGGAGGTCAGATCTCAAGGAAAGGTTGGGAGAACTTAAAGACCTCTCAATGCACATAGATGATTCTCTTGCCAGAGTTGACTGTCTCAAGTTCTTGGATCCCAATCTTGGACTGCAAGTGCTCAGTACATTATCTACTGCCTGTTATGTTATGCATAAAAATCCAAACAAATTAATTTTAATTTAGTTTAAATATTATTTTCTACTTCTGACAAAAATAGACCATGGGGCTGGAAAAAAGTATAGATATAATAGATTGTCTACAAAATTTTTACTGATAATGCATACATAAAACAAATATAATCTAAAGATTGCATTTTTTATAAACACAAAAATATTAACTATTTTTAAGAAGAATATGACAACTACTAAAATACTATAAGACAGAGGGATGCACATTCAGCTACTTATGAGAAACAAAACATTGTCATTCAGCTCAAAGAGACAAAACTAATTCTTGACTCATCTATTTACAAAAACTGATCAATAGTATAATAAGGCTGTCTATCACATAAGTTATAACATTTTTAGAACTACAGCCAACATTAAGAATACTAAATAGTACAGAAATAGCATATATCCATGTGATAATCACATGCACACATCACTTATCATAAATAAGACTTTTTTTATAAGAGAAAATTAATCCTTGTCAGCTGTAAACATCTGCTTGGCCACGTTCTGAGTGCTGAGTTTTTTTGGGGCTCCATCGGCTATCTCCTTCCTGCATTGGCTCAAGTGGATTGCATTTAGTGTGGGTACATGGCAATAATTAGAAGAGTAAATAGGGACCTGCTTGTTAGTGGATTTTTCCTGCATGGTGCTTGAGCTAACAAAATGAAATATACCGAGCCAAATTTTTTTTATTTTTTGAATGTGATTACAAACAACCATGCACCCGTTAGGGTTAGCAAATAACTAAACAAAGCAGAATTCAACTCTAACCAAGGATGTACACCAGGATCCCGAGATGGGCAAGGTGTTAGCATGTGGTTAGAGGATCTCGATGCAATGCACAAACTGAAGTAACCCTAACCAAGGATGCGCCAGATGACGGCGTGCATATGGTCAGAGGATCCCTATCAATTATAATGCAGAAAGTAACTCAACACCAAGTATGTGCTACTCAATCCAAGATGGAAATGAGGCGACCATATGGCGGAGGTATAGAGGAATTCAAATGCAACTTTAGAATGTAAGTAGGCGGCAAGCCAGCCTCTTCCACTTATCCAGTGGGAAATACAGTAAATGAAAGAGCAGAATATAGAATGCTGACAGTACTACTGTTCAGCTTACAATATGAGAGTTTAGTCTGCGAAAGCACAAGATGAGGAAGTTCACAATGCTGCTACAATGTTTAATATTGCTCTTAATACTCTCAATGACTTCCATTCCAAACCTAACTCAAATGGTGGACTTTATGCACGCTGTCATGACTGAACCAGGACTGAAAATACCAAACCACCAACACAGAAACTCAATGGAAAGCTCACAACTCGCTCAATACTCACCCAAACTACATGAAAACTGATGCAAAATACATTTCTAATGATGGCGCCCAAGATGACAACAAGAAACTGACCCCAAATGCTGATATTTATTTTTGGCACGAATCCCAATGAGAGCACAGAAGGTACGGCTGCAAGAAGGGGCGATTTTGGCTTATAAAATTGGAGACTTCATCAAAAATTCCCAAACTTCTCTGAGAGGGGCGCCCTTGCCTAGCAAATGCATGGGTAAACTACCCAGAACCAAAATAAAATCACACAAGGACTTATGGGATAAAAACCAATTCTGCAACACAAACCAGCAACTCCATATTTTTTGATTATTTTGCAAATATAAGGATTACAATGAAGAAACAACAGCTATAAGCAAACTCACTACAAAATCACTCAAAAGCAAGCAAACCTCTCCACTAGGTGCTATCTCTCAAGCACGAAGTTGAGCCAAGCTAGGAGGCATTCATTCCTCAAAGTGGTCCAACACCATTTCGGCAGCATAACATTACTCAAGATATCAGATGATCCAAATGAAGACCCAAGACCTTTTATAACTTGGTGAAGACTCTCCAGAAGCTTCTAGAAACCCTAATTTTTCAAATTTGAAACAATTCCTTTTCCCTCCAAGATGGCGTCCCTTTTCCTTAAGACAAATTTGACTTTAATTTAGAAATAAACTCCTCCATAAGATGGGCATCCATTTTCAAGTATTAATTTTTGACCCTTATAAAAATATGAATTATCTCCATGAGGCGCCACCCCTCAAAGTCCCCTTTTTAAGAACAACTTAAAGTTGTTTCACTAGGCTAAGGGATCACAATATTAAATTATAACTTTAGAATATAACATTTTTAAATCAACTGGAAATATCTCACCAAAAAATGCTTCCCAAGGTTGAGATTGATCAAACCAACTGGACTGACTGAAGATGAGAGCCAACCGTGCCGAAGCCAATAGGACCACTGCCAGAAATAGAATTTACTAAAAATAGTAAATTCATGAAAGTGCTCAAAATGCCAAGAAAAACACATCACTGCGAAGCTCATGAAAAACCCAGAAGGAATCCACAGTTCAATCACCAATTCACGAGCAAAAGCATCCTCCAAACAAGAAACCTTAATTTCACCCCCGAGTAGCCTACGAGTCTCCAGAATAGGCCAACGGTCAAAAGAAAAGGTCATGCTCGATAAGGGGACATTACACAAACTAACTGGTTTTATGCTTGGTTCAGGTGCTATTATTAGCATGACATTGGATTGCTCCTTAAATTAAAATTTTAATCAGGTCTTACAAATGGGGGCTCAAGATTTTAGAGTATATGCTACTGGAATCCTCAGTCTGCTTTAGGTATCCCATACTTTTTCTTTAAAGAGCATCAAAAACATAGAACTGTTAGTTTCACAATGCATTCCTCCTAGGACTGGGAGAATATACCCATTGCCCCTAAGTTTGTCACTTGACTTCTTAAGTCTTCGCTCAAGGTTGTTGATGTCTTTGAAGAGAGCACTGTGAAATCTAGTTACATCAGGAAGAGAAAGCATTCTAGGGTTATTTCCCTTTGGCTCAAGAGGAGGAGAATTATGCTTATTCATCTTGTATGATGTGTAGCAGTTTCCTGACTAACCAGGCCTTAGTAGAACCCTAATTTTTAACATGAACCCCTTGAATCCTTTGATTCAATTGCTTTGATTTAAAACATAAAATTCATAAAATCTCACTTGTGAGAGAAGAGTTGTTTTTAGGTTTTGTGCTCATACCTAAGGCAAAAAATAGGGCAGAAGTTCATTTCATTTATTTCACCATTGCAAAAACCCCATAAGATATTGGGTATAGTGCTAGTAATTCTATATTTTGTATATAGCTTAGTGTCTAGGGTTAACTTATATCTCAAGTAGCTTCCCCTTATAATTTGAAGAGAGGTTTAGCTCACCCACTGTTCCATTTTGTGTTGTCTTGAAAAAAACAAATTAAAATGTAGTATCACCCATATATGCAAAAGTTTGTTGTCAAGAACATGAGCAATAAGAGAAGACATAAGAAAAAGCATGAATTACTTGTTTGGGCCTTGGAGCCTTTCTTTCTCAATATGCATCCAACCTTTCTCAATTGAAAATGATAAGGGACACAAAGTTAATCATGATATTGTGTATACTTTTCATTGGTTTAGTATGAAATTTCATGTACTTGTTGCTAGATGTGCTGAATCCACTCAAAAAATTTTGCTTCCTTATCCATTTCCTCTCCCAACACAAGAAGCAATGCTACATCAATTGGTGCCAAAAGTTGAAACTTAAGAAAATCGTGAAATGGATTGAATCCCATGGAACCACAAAGAGTTCAATTGTAGCTATATTGGACATAGAATGGAATGTTGCAAACTTTGTCAATTTTGTGTCCATCATGGACCACAATGTAGACAAAAAATGCTGAGAAATCTATTGTTCCTATCTAACACAAGGGTCTACTATAGACCAAAATGAACCAAATTTTGTGAAGTAGAGATTGGCAATGTCTTCTACAAAGATTGTAGTTAGTGTACAATGACTATTATTATGTTCTAATAAAATGGGTTATCCAACTACATATTAATTGTTTGTCGGCTTTGGGTAGTTATAAGCTTCAACTGGTTGATTGTTGTGTTCCTTTTGGCAACATTCAAATCCTTTAAATAGTTTTTATATTGTCAAGGAAAGCAATATAATCTAGTCAAATCGACTTTGACCCTTGGCTGACCATCTTTGGTCTTCTTTTGTAATAATTTCATGTGCGAATAAAGATATGCTTTACTCCTATATTTGGTAATCATTGTCATATCTATTATTAATTCATGTATTCATTTTATCAAAATGATCAATAAAAAAATATATTTTTCTCATAGGGCATCATAACTACTATCTTCAAGAACCTATTGTAATGTCCCCTTCCTAACCTATTCAGCAGTTTGGAAGAGTTAGCCTATTCAACCGTTCCCGTAGGCTAATGGAGTTTGGTTAGGGAACTTTGGTGACCATTTATCTAGCATGATGTGGTTGGGAGTTGTGTATTGCCCTTTTCTAGAGCATTTTAAGAGTTTTCTCCTATACTAATTTTAGTAAGTTTATGGCACTGATGGAGCTAGTTGTCATCCTGCTATTTTTAGTAGTGTTGGTCAGAGCAGTTGATATCCATATTTCAATATTTGAATGGTCCAATGCAATTATTTGAAATAACATAAAGTTATCAAAGTTAAATTAAATATTTAACTTATGTTATTTTATAAAGTTACTTTATTAAAAGGGACCATGGGAGACATAAGGGAAAATATAAAGTAAATAATGTTATAACTTAAAGTGGGTGCCTAGGGAGTCATAAGGGAGGCGTTTTAATCTTAAATATAATCATTTTATTTCCCCAAGGGGGTTGTGGGGTTTTGGGAGAGCTTTATAAGGGCTTTGGAGCTCATTCTTCTCTTATGATGGATTGAATATTGGTTTGCTCTTGTTCTTGGAGGAGTTCATTCTTCTCAGGGTTTGTGAGGATGAAACCCCTTGCAAGCAGCATTCTCTATGATGTTGAGAGATATAGTCTGGAGAATCTATTGATGTTCTCATACAAAGATCATAGCTTGGCTACATTCGTGTTCATTTCTTCTCTTCTTCAATTATTGGAGCTTCATATTTCAAAGTATATTCATCAAGCTAGATTGGAGGTAGATATTTGGAGGTTTCTTACTGCTGTAAACCCTTTTTGTTGGTTGTACCTCTACTCAAGCTAGTTGTACCATTCCAAGGAGGGCGTGTGGGTTTGCAAGGAGGGCGCTTAGGGTTTGGAGTTGGGTATTGTTTCATTTGTGGTGCCTAGGGCTGAGGGATACTCAGCAATGTCAACGGGAGTGGAGACAACGATCTACGGTGACCAAAATCCATCATTTCTACTCTTCCAGTTCGCTGGTTTCAACTACAGCCCCTTGCCAAAGTTGCAAAATCTGTCTAGGTATGTTGGTTCTAGATATGTAATGATATTTTATGAACTGGGTTGCTGTTGTAATCATGAAAAATGTAATGTCCCTTACCTAGCCTTGCTCTTGTATTTGCTTGTTTGCCCTAGAATTCGATTGTTGATTAGGTTTAGGGTTTCTTCTTTCCAAAAGGAATGTGTTTCTCTAATGAAATAATCCTAGATTGAAATCTACATTCACCAATTTAAAAACATTTCCACATACACATATCTGTTAGCAATAATATCTAGATATCCACAATATATTCATAAACATAAATCAATTAATGAAGACATAAGAGGAGTGCCATAGGTGGATCCGCCCTGAAGCCCTCATGTAAACTCAAGAGGTTGTCCATCACAATCCTTCTTGCCTAGGGGCTTAGTACCTGCATACTCCACTCATGGTAACACCTCAGAAGACACTCGTCCTATTAGGGGAGAGGAACCATAGAGTCCAAGTGGCCTAAGGCCTACCACCTTCTCTTGCCCAATCCCGTATCTTGGGCCTAAGGGGCAGAGACCTGTTGTGACCTTTTTCACACATCGCCCCATTGCAAATGGGGACCCCCCTAATTTTGGCTTTGCTTTTCGGTCGTTTTGTTGTTGTCTCTCTTTTCTACTGTCTGTCTTTCCGGGATTGTGCCCGTCATTAAGCTTGAATCGAAGTTTTGGCCAAGTCTGAGAATTAGGGTTTTGAACTCTCTAGCCGATTCAAAATCAAATGAAGTAATCAAGTTGAAATCTAACCTTGGCATTGTTGTTAGTGTGTTTTCAGCAGGCTTCCACTGAAATTTCATCAGATTCTGAGTACTTACTATTTTTAGTAAGTGTGCAATTACAGGTGTTCCGTCAACATTTTTGAAATTCCGACAGTCATGTTGCATTCAGAACACACCAAGCTGCTCGCGTGCGAAATTTGAGCTGAAACAGAGGACTTACTATTTTTAGCAGTTTAGCTTCTGGAGTCAATTTCAGGGCCTATATGCAGAGTTTTTCAACACATGTCTGGAGATTCCTTCTGGGTTTTCTGAGACCTTGCGATGGTGTGACATGCAAAATGAGATAACGACTTTCAGAATTCAGTCTTTCGGGGCTATTTTTAGGGTTTGCATGTCAGCGTTTTCTTTGCATGTCTGAGGATTCCTTGTGGGTTTTTCGAAGGCTTCGCAATGGTGTGACATGCAAATGGAGATGGTCACTCAGTGAGCAACTTGCTATTTTTAGTAGGTACATCCCGACAGTCGCCTCCCAGCACTTCAGAATCACGAGCTAATCGCAATGCAACAGAAATGAGAACAAACGGAGATCATTTGATATGCATGCAAACAAATTAGGGTTTCCAGCTTCGGGGCCTGAAAAGAGGGGTAAAAAGTCAGAATTTTCGAAAACGGTGTAAACCACCGCGATCAGCATCCTTTAGGCTATCTGCTGGTAAAATTTGAAGTCAAACGGAGCACTTACTATTTATAGTAAGTCATTTTGGAAATAGGCTAAAAATAGCAAATCAGTTGCATGCGCTGATGTCAGCAGGAAGGTCACGTGGTGAGAAGCACGTCATTCAAATTTCAAGTCAAACGGAGTTGTGGAGGTATCAGAAGCGAGCAGTTACTATTTATAGTAAATCACCTCCAGAAATGGGCTAAAAATAGCAGGCCAACTAAAAATAGCAGTGTCAACAGGGTAACAAGGTCGTAAGGATGCAGTGTCTAAAATTTCAAATCATTCTGAGCTTCAGAGATGCAAAAATCGAGACTTACTATAAATAGTAAGGCACAGAGCAGCTGGCGAAGACGAGAAAAATAGCTAAGTCTGGAACTTTATCCTTCACCACCTTGAAAATGCGCCCAGCTTGCCTTCAGGTGTTTGAAAAAGTTTCTAAGGCATTGAAAAATCCACCTGCCACCTCCAAATGCGCCATCCTTGAGGAGTTGCTAAAAAAATTTCTAAGTCTGAAAGATATCCTCCTGCCTAGCTAAAATGCGCCCAAGGAAGAAGGTTGATAGCAAAAAATTTCTAAGTATCAAATTTCATCCTCCTCCTATGCCAAAATGTGCCCAAGGAAAAGCTGGAGAAAGTTTAAAATTTTTCTAAGTGTTAAGTTTCGTCCTGCTCAAGGGGTGAAATGCGCCCCCTCACATGCAAGCAAAATGCTAAAAAAATTTCTAAGTGTAGAATTTTGTCCTTCTCCCATGCCAAAATGCACCCAAGTTCAAGAAAAAGTCAACAAGTCAAAGAGTTTCATCCTCCTCTACATAAGAAATGCGCCCATGTTTAAAAGGGGTCAACAAGTCAAAAAGGCTAGGCGTGGGAAATCTCATCCTTCTTGCATGGCAAAATGCGCCCAAAAGAGGGCATGTCAAGACAAAAATAAGGAAGATCAAGAGTCATCCTTCACATATGCCAAAATGCGCCCAAGCATGTTGAGAGGAGGACAAAAAGTTGACTTTCTCTTCCCCCCTTTGAATGCGCCCAAATAGAGGCATGTGAAGACAAAAAAATGAGGCTCAAGAGTCACCAATAAAAGGCGTTGGAAGCTTATCCACCTCACTATAAGAAATGCGCCAAAGTTTGAAGGAAAGTCAAAGAAGGTTGAAGGCCTTGAAAATTTTCATCCTCTTGAACATGTGAAATGCGCCCAAAGTGCATGAAGTTTAAAAATGATAAAATGACTAAGGCGTGGAAATAAGTTATTCTCTAGCAAGGGTAATATGCGCCCAAGGCACAAAGAGGAGGGATTTAAGTGTTGCTAGGCGTTGGAAATGCTAAGCCTATAAGGTAAAGTTGATGAATATTGCTAGATGCGCCATGCCAAGTGAAGTGAGGATGAAGGCAAATAAAATATGCTCAAGACAATTTTTCCAAGTGAATTGATATAAAAAAAAAAAAATTCACCACAGGAAGAATGGATTGGAGGATGAAAAAAAAATTTCTAAGGCAAAATTTTCAAGAGTGCTAAGTGATTCCAAAAAAATTTCTAAGGCAAAGAAATTTTCCTTAGGAGAAAAAATGCCTAAGTCTGGTGAAGTGATGAATTTTCCTGAAGTCCGAGCAAAATTGTCGGAGATGAAGTCGGAGGATGCCAGCTGCACAGGTTGATAAAAAAAATTTCAAGCCAAAGCAACAAGAAATACTCACAAATGTGAAGAACAGGAACAAATTTGTTTTTCCAAGGTTCAAAATTCAAAAAAATTAAACGAACCCGTTCGTTGTGTACCAATGAATTTGACAAGTTCAGAAGGAAATTTTCTTCTGGGTATTGAAGATTATCGATGAGGAATGGATTTTAAGGTCTTCCACAGCTTGCCGAGGTTTCTGTGATAAAGATTTCAAATGGGCACCAGGTTGATGAATTTTCCTAAAATTTGAGAAAATTTTCTAAGGCAGGGAAGAAAATGTGTTTTCAAGATAAAAATATGCTTGGCGGACGAATTTGAAATTGAGTGCCTAGATAATTTTTTGATCAAATTCCTGATGAAAGAATTTTTCTCGAGTCTGAGTCGGATGAAATATCAGAGTGAAGTATGCCCAGGCAAAATGCAAGATAGGTTGAAAATTTGGCTAAGGCATGAAGAATCATGAAGAAGGCAGAAGTCGGCTAGTGAAGGCGATGAACGCTTGGAAGTTAGAGCGTGAAAATCAAGTAAGTAAAGTGAATATTATGAAGTGTTCTAATACCCTTCTCCTTTCTTGTTTTGCAGGAGGAACGTCGAGACCAAGCAGTGATGACTTAGAGTGATGAAGAAAATAATCAAGGATGACATTTCAACCTCGAAGGAAGAAAGTTGCAAGAAAATGGCTAAGTGTTGAGACTTAGTATAACTCAAGTGACAAAGAATGGAAGCTCGAGCAAAGTTGAAAAACAACGTCAAGAAGAAGATCAAGAGCAGCTGAACTCCAAATTCTATCAAATTTTATTATCTGAGGAGGCAATCTTAGAGACTCTTTTACCCTCCTCCAAGTGATCAACAGAATTGGCTGAACGCGAACAACAGAGCAGTGTGAACGCGTTTCAAGGATGGAATCTTCTAGAAGGGTGATGGACATTATGGCTCATTTATTATCCCACTCCTCTTGGTGGCGGTTTTTAGGGTGAATCTTGTTTAGGGCTGAGGTGGCACAATCTGGGCCATCCAGCCGATTGCAATCTGAGCCGTCCATTGGACTTGACCAACTATAAAAGGGGGAGTCCCCCTCATTTGTATCTCATTAGAAGTAGAATTAGATTAGACATAGAAGTAGAAGTTAGAAAGTAGAGAGTAGAGGGACAACTTACAAGTAGCTTAGTATAGATTGATAGTGTAGTTTGAAGAAGAGGGAAAGTTTTCCCTTTGAAAACTTTGTAAGAAATTGTTGTGAACACTCTCTCAATAAAAGAGTTTTTCATTGATGGTGAATTTCGTCTTTGTTGTGAGTAGCTAGCAAGCAAGGTTTCTTCGTCCTTCCGATTCAAATGGTAGCGTAAAATAGTTCAAAGTAGTATAATTTTCATTCCATGCAAGTAGATGTTAGCTGTGAAATGTGGTGTTTGATCTAAGCAACTTCGTCTATCCATACCACTAGTGTATTTGCTGATGGTGAATGCGCCTTGTGTGGTCAACTAGAAACATTTGGGCCTAACTTCAATCACAGTTTGAATGGTGGTATGCGTCGTTGTGATGGTATCTTCATGTCAAATGGTGGTTTGAACATCTTTAGTCATCTCCCCTGAAGATTGCACCGACTCCGTGGAAGCTGTCTGAGGTGAGGCAAAGCGAAGTTTGGTTGAAGTTTGCTGAAGTTGAGCTCCATATCCCACGCTTTAGAATAAATTTAGACTCTCTAAACCTTGCAACCTCTTTAAATTTAGTACTTTCTGGTTAGAATAGGAAACCCGTGCTTCATTGATAAATCTGTTGAATGGAGAAAACCCCTTCCTCTGCTATTGAACAATTCCGTAAGTCCCCTTGAAATACCAGCAAATCACATTGAGCCAACTGAGCCTATTCGCATTAAAAGAACCTTGGAGTTGAACGCATGAACTTTCTTGCAATATTAGCATGCAGAATACTTTGATCAAGAGAGAGTAGGGTAGCCGTTGGCGACTTTATTCTGCGTTGGTGCGGTCACGAAAAACACATCAACAAGACCTAGGTGGGACCCCCATCTTTCTATAACCCAATCCCTAGTCAAGGGCCTAAGGGGCTGCAAAGCCCAATCCCTTGTTAAGAGCCTAAGGGGCTGCAAAGCCCAATCCCTTGTCTAGGGCCTAAGGGGCTGAAGGTGGGGTTTTTAGGCAATCCAACTTCACCCATGTTTCGTCCATCCTAATAGGTTTACAAGCACATAGTAGACAATCTTTAAACAATCAGATATATTTGCATTCATCCAAGATTTATTTCATGCCTATAATCAAATATATTTTCATTTACCAATGGTTCTTTAAGTTCATCATTTCCTATGATAATTCTCATTATGATAAGATTAAAGGATGTCATTATATCAATAATCAAATTAACAATATCTAGTTCTTATATTCAAAATATGCTAAATATTATTGCTAAGTGAATACATCACCTGAACTGTTGTGTCTTCCCATGATTCTTAATTCCTTAGTCGCCTTCCTTCAATCTTACATTTGATTGGTCATAAATATTAATCTATCCATTTTTATATTATGATCGTAATTACTTATAAGGCTCAATAATTGCTGCAAGCATCATTATTGCAATGATTGTGTATATATATATAATTATTTCTAACTAATTTTAATCTTCCAATAATCACTTACTATATCTATATATATATATATAAATTACTTCCCCAAATATATTCTTGACAATAACACTTAATCAAATAAATCTCCCATAGTTTATTTCATTTCCAATCTGCTGCTTTATGCAGATTTCTAATTCATTTTCCCTACGTCCTTCTTGCTACCTCTTTTCCTTATTTTTTCCTTATATTTATATCTCTATATGCCAAGGGATGCCTCCTTTATGAGGGGTACGTCCATTTGAATAGTTGTATCCTTTTGAAACCATGCAATGCCTTTTCTTTATCCTTTATTAACTAATCATTATGCTACCCTTCACATTAGATAATCCTTGCCCTTTAATTAATTGCTATCTATCTTTTTCCCTAAAATCCCATCGTATCCCTTCATTTGTAGTATAAACTTTGACTAATATAATATTAACTTTGCTTGCCTTGGTTATTTGTATTGATCGTTGATGTTGCTTTTAGGAATAAAAATCATTGTGTGTAAAAATCAAATGTTGTTTTTTACCATATTATCTTAACCACTGACTTAGAGTGATATCAATGTTGCACCATAATATACATACGTTGTTTTTATATGGTAATCATTGCTGTTGGTAAATATATATACGTATTTTGTATTACATTATATTTATATGTATATTTAAATATTTCTATTAGTATAGTATATATTTATTTTGATATTTATTTTATATACTCTATTTAATATTTATTATATTATACTGATTATAATAATATTTAAATTTGTATTTATATTTGTCATTTGTTTATTTAGTCACATATTTCAGTACTATTTCTTTTATGATTTCTTTATTATTATTATAGTAATTACTAAACAATATATGTTCGTTTAATGACATGTATATTATAATATCTATTATATTTATAATCATAATTGTAATATTATTTTGGTAATCATAATTATAATGAGATTGCTAATATTTATATTTTGGTATTACAACATTAAATTTAATACTTATAATTATGATAAAATAGTTAATATCTTTGACATGTATTTTTTTTATCTCATTTTCTATGCTTCGTATTGCAATGCTACTAATTCGGGGGACATGACAAAAAACTCAATATTTTGAATGTAATACAAATCTGGAATTTTCTGCCTGTTGCAACATTGAAAAACTGTGAAATTTCTGAGTTTTTATTTGCTGCAAGTTATTGTTATTTCTGCACTTTATTTCTACTGAAAATCTATCAAACACATTGCAAAAACACAATCCAAAACACCAAAAAAAAAAACCAAGGAAAAACAAGGCAGCATATTACACCTATCAATCACAACACGTACACAATAATGAGCATGTCTAGTCGTGAGCAAACTTGACACGAAATCCAAAAACATACTACCAAGGCTTGACAAGAATCGAGAAAAGTGCATATAGGGCTTGTTTCCAATTGGCAACTTTACATTGGCAAAGGTAGTACAAGATCTCATATTTGCAATAACATTATGATATATAGACAAATTTGGTATTTCTACAAAACTATCACTTTCTTTTCTACCCTAAAGTTACCTACTCCTTGACTATAATGAGCTTCCTAATCATCTTTTGACACTCATTCAACTCACTCTATTCACCTTTTTCCTCCTACAACCAAGTGAACACCACCTAAAGAAACATTAACATCCTAATAGCATTAATAACAATTTTTTAAGCAAATCGTTGCAAGGGGACAACTCACTTTCTATTGACATGATGAAAAAGATACAAATGTGGCCTGAGGTCAATCCAGGAAAAAAAAAGAGTTCTTAGCCCCTCAATTACAATTTGAAGGCTCTCCAATTGCGCAATGGAAAAATGAGTGTCATAGTGAGAAATATAAAAGGCATATGTAGATATATTATTTCTTGTCAGTCCTTCATGCATGACAGTGATTGCCTATTTCATTTCCTCGTTTTTCTGCGCAATTTCGATGCAAATTGCATCCCTAACCAAGCCTATTTTAGGGTCCTTACTTAAAGTGGACAAAGCATTTTTAGCCTCTACCTGGTACTTGTCATTGACAACTTTCTCCACCACCCTTTTACCCCATTTGAAGCTTCCAAAAGTCCTCACAACATTGTACAGAAACCTCTCCAACAATTTCATGTAGTGGGTGTGATCCCTCTATAACAGATTTGTGCCTATCACCACTGTCATGTCCCCGTTTTTGGCGAGCATCATTGATCGTGAGATTGGCCTATCATGAGACCCTCGTAGGCTGACAGAGTGGTTAGAGGGTCGTCTCGGAGCTTGGCTCGGCGTCAGATTGGCAGTATTGATCAATTGGCTTTCGTTTGGGCTCGATCGGAGACCTTTTTGCAGAATTGCTATTTTTAGCAGTTCCTGGCAGGCAGAGTGGGACCACTGCTATTTTTAGCAGTATGGCTTTGGCAGCATCCGGAATCACTTCTGAGTTCGTCAGCATCAGACGGATCGGTAATTGGATGATTTACGAGGAAGATTTTAATATTTAATTATATTGATTAAATATTAATTATTTAATGTTTATAATATAAAGTTATAATTTAAAATTATAACTTAAGTCATCTGCCTTGAGGGGTGCGCCCAACATCAGGAAAGGGGCCATTTTGCATATTAAATTTATAATTTAATATTTTGCCTGAGACTTTTGCAAATAAAAGAATTAAAAGTTGAAATATATTAAATTTCCCTATTATTAAGGAAATCGCACTTTTGTGCAATAAAGGGGTTTTGCATTGGAAAATGTGCAATTATGACATTTTGAGAATCAGAAATTGATCAAGTCTTTGCCAGAGCACTGAGACCTTAGGGTTTCATCTCGAAATCGTCGGAGAACGAGCCATCTCCTTCGAAGCAGTTCAGAGGATGTGAAATAACATCTGATTTATTGCCAGTCGTGGGATTTCTTCATCCAGAAGAAATTACAGAGTTTCAACAGAGAATATTTCATCAGGGTTTCAGGGAAATATCTATCCAGGAAGGTTTGCTACATGGAGGCACCATTTCATTGAGATTCTGGAGTTCACAGAAGAGCCGTACATTTTATTTAATTTGCTGCTGTTTCCAGTACACAGCCGTACTTGCTGCAGGCTGTACCATCTTCAGCTGGGCCGTACAAATCTTCATGGTTTCAAATATTCATTATCAGAGGTTGTCTAAACTAAGGCGCATATCCCTTCCCTTCTGGAGACCATCAGAGGAAGCAGTGTTTAATTTTATATTCATTATTGCTGATATCAGGGCCGTACTGTACAGTACCAGGCCGTACCATCCATTTAGAGGTATATTTTCAAGACAGAGAAAAAACGCCCTCCTTCTGTGACTTCATTCTTCAGCATCTGATGCGCCTAGGGGACTGGGTCAATTTGTAACCGATGAACAGAGGAAGAAAGTGCCATTCTTATCTCAGCCGTACCATCTTGTGAAGGACATTTATTGCAGCCGTACTATTGCAGCCAATCAGGTTTCTTAATAAAAATCATTGCTTTTTAATATTGCATGTACTGGGTATTTTTTGTAATCGTCTCTGGAAGAGTAATAAATGTGATGGCATCTATATTCCATAGTTTTTAGAGTTGAATGATTTTATTTGAATTTATTTCAAGCACTAGCAAAATCGTACTATTGCCTTTAATGCTCAAAAACGGACAAAAACTTAAAACCTTCAGAAAAGACAAATAAAACCATCAGAGTCAAAATAGGGGGAAACTAGGGTTTCTACAACCACATTGATATCTTCCTCCACCTCTGATCTAAGGTTGAACACTTCCTTCATCTGGCTCTTCATGTCTTCCTATTTGCAATCATAGTGAATGTTTGAGATTGTGATCATAATCGCCATTGCAAAGGGGAGAAAAAACTATCGATTGAAATTGCTTTATAGCCAACAAGAAAGACACATGATCCACAACCTTAGCATGGTTCCATAATCCAAAATGAGTCTTCTGGCAGACTTTGTGGCCTTTAAATTTGGGTTTGCAAATTGTCTTTCAATTCTCAAGAAGTGGAAATCAATTTGGAGATGCTTAATTTTGTGTGACTTCGTTTAGATGTTGCCATTTGTGGCTTACAAAAGCCAGACCAACACCACATTCTCCATACATTGTGTACTTATTCCAAAATTTCCTACTTGTTTACAATTTTCCACATCATTCACAACTTTTAAGGACTGTAAAATAGATTCTAGATCCTGATCATCGTTCTTTATGGTGTTCATTTTTGTTGTCTTTTGTCATGTCCCCGAATTGGAGGTATGGTGATTTAATTAAATTATTTAATTAAGTTGTCCAAATTATTGATAATTTATGAGGATAGCTTAATTGATGATTTAATTAAATCAAGAGATGTTATTAAATTAATTAATTAATTTTGTCATGTCCCCAAATTGGCCAAGATTGCTTGTCCTCAAGCAATTCACAACTGTCAATCCATCTCAACTGTCACAACATTTGATGCCCGAATTGGAGAATCAACTATGCTTGTCCACTAGCCACCTGGATCCCAAGTGAAGATCTGTGTAATGTCCCTTTCACCACCAAGTAGCTCCTGTAGCACTAGCACAACTTGCTGAATCCACTCAATAGCTAATGTAAACAATGCCAAATATGGATGTGCAATGGAACTCCAAGTAGGACAACCATCAATCAATGAAGACTCTGAGAAAATAAAATCACCAACCAACAAGTAGATAGCTTCCCTATCATATGAAATAGGTAACCAATCCAAAGATGAGTTGTAGATGCCTTCATTACCTTCCAAGGACAACTCTTGAGTGGCTGATCCACTAAGAGTGTCATCACTAACATCATCAACCTCCTCAAGAGAGTGATCAACCTCCCCAACACTTGAAGAAACCTCAAATTGTACCAAGTCTTTTGATTGACCAAACTTATCAACCTCATCACAAAGTGCATCCTTCCTTTGAGTAAGGAGTCTTCTAATGCTATCAATTCCTTTTTTTCTTGCCAAGTTGGAAACATTGACTTTTTCTTTCACATCTTGAAGATGTTTCCTTGCATTTGCAGCCACTAATCTAGCCTTCTTGGCCTCTCTCATCCACTCTTGATTCATCATTTCAGACCTTTTGATCTCTTCAATGCCAAAGTACACAAAATCAGCCCTCTTATGCTTGATATCTTCATCTCCACCAATGGGTGTAGGGCTGCCATCAAAAGATGATATCACATCATTGGCTTGTTCATGATCACCAACTTCCTTTTCATAAAAATGATGATGCTCCATGTGGCTGTCCTGAAACCAATCCGTGATGATATCATGCCATTGTAGAGTGTCACCTTCATTGTGTATAGTTGAATCACTAGTGGCTGCTCCACTAAGTAAAGGATCAACTATCTCAAACACCTCTACATTTTGAATCTTCAATGGATCTTCGTTTATTAAACCACAATCTGATTCTTCACTCAATGAAACGTCACAAGAAAACTTATCTTCATGTAGTTGCTCCAAGTTGTCTTCCATCATCACTTGCTCTTCTTTACTCTTGAAGTCCTCATGAAGTGTCTTGTACTCCGCATCTTCCACTATGCGATTCTCCTTAGGACCAACAACAAGCTGATCACTAGATGCTGAAAATTCACCATGGAGACTTTTAGATGTCTCACCATATTTCTTCATCCTCTTGTTCCATTCTTCAGCTATTTTATTCATCCTTTTCAAGCTTTGTTCTTGTTGTTCTAGCAAGGCATTCAAGATGTCATTCATCCTTGACTGCTCACATGTCATTGGACTTCTTGCTTGCTTGTGATAATATTTCGGATCCTCCATATACTCAACAAATGGAAGGTCATTTTTTATCCATTGTGGAAGTGCACGGTATTCTTGGAAAGCAATCTCTATTTCTTCTTTGGAGACCATTTCTTAACCAACAGAAATTCTGATCTGCAATCAAGTAGCTAAAACAAGTGCAATCTACCCAACAGGCTGGCAAGATTCTTGGCTCTGATACCACTGTAAAGTGCCTTGCCAAATCTGATCCAAAAACACTAATTTTCTACCCTTGGAATTTTGACAAACACTTTGCTTGCAACTTCCAACTTGCTGATAATAAGTTTCAGATTGTATTTGAAATGCTTTTGATGAATACAAATGCAATACAATTGATTCCCAAATGTTTCCAAGCATCTAGAAATGTCCTAAGATGATGTGCAATGTGTTTTTGTACCTTTTGAATGCATAAACATGAAAATATGATATAAAAAGTAAACCTACAGCCAAGGAACATTTCTACAAACATTTGGCGTGCAAACTAGTTTAATACAATGCAACTATATATGAGAGACATTTTGACAAATAGTTGGAAAGTAAACTCCTTATCACTCCAACTTGGTATTGAGAAGATATGAAAGGAATTACAAGCTGTTCAAGAGTTGCAATCAGACCTTATACAATGGACTTTAACTCACTAATACTATATGCTAATGACTGAAACTCAATGCTTAATTGCTATGACTGAATTTACATTGCATAAGCAAATTTATTGCTTTCTAGATGACTGAAATTACATTTATGATATGCTGGTTACATTTGATATGAACTCTATATGACTAGATGACTGTAAATGCAATGCAACAAAATGTGGAACCTGGAAATTCTGTAGTAGCTACCATAAAATGATTTGATTCCCTTTATTGAAGATATCAATGCCTTCAAGAATGCTGCACCAATACTCTTTGACCCCACACGACCCTTGGAGAATTTTATTGGAAATTTTTACAGCCTTTCTAAACCAAAAATCGCCCCTTCATAAGAGGGTCGCCCCTGCTTGCCTGGCAATATTTTAGAAAAATAAATACACCCTCTAAACTCCTCAAATTTGTTATCAAAATGATTGCCAACACCAAAGGAAGCAATCCCTCAAGTGCCCACAAAATTATATCTCCTTATTGAAGAGCAACGAATGAAAATGTGATTTCTCTCATGGCTGATCTGCAGACTGGAACAAAATTGCAGACTTCAAATAACTTCCCAAACTCTTACAAAAATGATTGCAATTAGCACAATGAGAAAGACTGAAGTATCTTCCTCCACTATCCAACTAGGGTTGGTGTTGCACAACCAAAATTGGCACTTAACCAGCTAGGTTTGGTCTTTCACAAACGAAGACTGGAAAACAATAAGCTAAGCATTCAGCTTCAGCAATGTAGTAGAAAGGTGTATTCAACTCAAGATGTCCAAATGCATAGCCAAAGCCTCTTTTTATACTTTTTCAACCTTCTCACTTAGAGGCTTCTAGAAGATTCTTGTTTTATTCCTTAAGTGACTTTATTATTTTATTATTTTATTATAAGTCACTTAAGTCACTTTTTATTATTAAATTAATTAAATAATAAGTCATCCCTTTTGATATTTTATTTTATGGGAATAACTTAATTAATTTAATAACATCTCTTGATTTAATTAAATCATCAATTAAGCTATCCTCATAAATTATCAATAATTTGGACAACTTAATTAAATAATTTAATTAAATCACCATACCTCCAATTCGGGGACATGACATCTTTCTGGCACAAAACACTCAAGCAGACACTTTGGTGTAATGTCCCCATTTTAGCTGACGTTTGTTGAGGAGTTTTGATCCTATCAATTTGACCCTCGTAGGCTGACAGTTTTGATTAGAGGGTTGTCCTTGGCAGTTATCCAGAGTTTCAAGACATCACTCCATCAGTTGATTCAAGTTTGGGCCTTTGCAGAGACTTACAAAGTGATATTCAGACACTTACTATTTATAGTAAGTCAGGCAGACAGGGGTTACTATTTCTGGCAGGGCACCTGGTTTAGTTGGTCATCTCAGTTTTGAGCCGGTTTGACAATCTGATGAGCAAACGGTAAATAAGGGAGCATTTAATAATAATTAAATAATTATTATTATGACTTTATATTATAAAGTCACTTTAAGTGAAATATTAAAATATTAATTAATGGCAAATTATAAAGTATTTAATACATTATAATAGTGGAGTAATATTAATATTAAATGAGTATTTATTACTCATTTAAAAAGGATGCCATTCCTGAATAAAATTGCCTAAGTTTCAAAAGAGGCGAATTTAATATTATTAAATGCATTTAAATTGCTTTTTTGAAGGGGGTCGAATTTTTGAGAGAAGCATTTATTTCTCAAAGACAGAATAGAACTCATTATGATATGATTCTTCAAATTTTGTCTTTTCTCTCTAAGAACAATTTGGAGTTGGAGAAACAAGGGTTTCTACAATCAGGTTTTGGAGAACGTCAACTCTTCAGAATCAAGCATACTGAGGTTGTGAAAGATCAGCTGAACCTTGCTAACAGGGTAGCTTTGTTCAGAAGTTACATTCGTGCTTACAGAGGAAAATCAGTAAGGGTTTTGAAGGAAAAAGTATTGAATCAAGAAGAGGTCAATTTTCAATCTCATTCACCAGATCTCAGGCATATTCCTTCAGTCGTACGGCTTTCTTTATTGCAGCCAAGTTGTACATCCCCAGCACTTAGGCGTGTGAACTTGGGAGCCAAATCGCCTATTTCTTTTGGTCTTTTCTACTTCCATTTGGGATGCATATTCCTTTGGAAGCTTCAGGCGTCATTCCTTGGCTGGATGTCAAGCAATTTCAAGCTTCTCAATTTATTGTTCTGTTGTGACCTTTTTTCACACATCGCCCCATTGCAAATGGGGACCCCCCTAATTTTTGCGTCGTTTCGAACTTTTAGCTTGATTTTGTTTGTTTTCCCGTTGTCTCTCTTTTCTGTTGTCTGTCTTTTCCGAGATGTACCCGTCTGATGTGAAATTTTGGCCAAGTCCATGAAATTAGGGTTTTGAACTCTCCAACCAATTTATAATAAAATGAAGTAATCAAATTGAAATATGAGACTAATGTTGTTGTTAGCATGCTTCCAGCAAGTCTCCACTGAAATTTCATCGAATTTCGGCTACTTACTATTTTTAGTAAGTGTGCAATTCAGGGTATTTTCTCAGCATTTCTGGAGTTTCAACAATCACACTGCATCCAGAACACATCAAGCTGCTCGCGTGCAAAATTTGAGCTGAAACCGACAACTTACTATTTTTAGCAATTCAGCTTCCAGAGCATTCAGGGGTTATATGAAGAATTTTTCAACGCATGTCTGGGGATTCCTTCTGGGTTTTCTGAAACCTTCGCGATGGTGTAACATGCAAAGTGAGATAACAACTTTCAGAGTTCAGCCTTTAGAGGCTATTTTTAGGGTTTGCATGTCCGAGTTTTATTTGCATGTCAGGTGATTCTTTGTGGGTTTTTCGAGATCTATGTAGTGGTGTGACATGCAAAGCAGGATAATCACTTATTTAGGAACTTACTATTTTTAGCATGTGCACTCCGGTAGCCACTTCCCAGCACATCAGAAGCATGAACAAAATAGAATACAACAGAAATGAGGTCAAACGGAGGTCGTTTGATATGCATGCAAGATGAATTAGGGTTTCCAACTTCGGGACCCAAAAAGAAGGGTAAAAAGTCAAAATTTCCGAAAACCGGTGTATTCCACTGCGTTCAACATCTTTCAAGCTATCCACCGGTAAAATTTGAAGGCAATCGGAGCACTTACTATTTGTAGTAAGGCGTTCCAAAAACTGTCTAAAAACAGAAAGTCAACAGTAGGCGCCAGTGTCAGTAGGCAAGTCACGTGGTGAGGAGCACGTCATTCGAATTTCAAATCAAACGGAGTTGTGGAGATATCAGAAACAAGCAGTTACTATAAATAGCAAGCCACCTCCAGAAATGTGCTATAAATAGCAGGTCAGCACGAGGCGTCAGTATGAATGAGTCAAAAAGCTAATAAAGATCCCATGGCGCGAATTTCAAGGCGAACGGAGTTGCAGAGATTCAAAAATCAGACACTTACTATTTTTAGCAGGTTGGTATAGAGGGATTAGGGTTTCCTAAATTCAAGGGAAAAACATGACAATCATGCAGAGACAGCATCCAGCCACGATCAACACCCCTCAGGCAAACAACACACCAAATTTGAAGACATTCTGAGCAATTGCTATTTTTAGTAAGTTGCTAAAAATAGCAGGTTCAAGGCAGATATCAGGGCCCGACAGCTCAATCACATCACGAGGTTCGAGATAAAGTAAAAATCTAGCTTTTGGGAGCCAAAAATCAGCTTAAAATACAAAATTTGAAGAATTTCCTAAAAATAGCAAATTAGGGCATGCCAGGCAAAGAGCATAAAATTCACTGAAATTGATAAATTTTCAAGTCCAACCAGTGAAAAAACGCCTTTAAAAGCTGAAGGTTGGTGAAAATTTTCTTAGCACCCCGAATGCACCTTGAAGTTAAGTGGGGAGAGTAAAGTTTTTCTAAGTGCTTCAAACTCAAAGCTCAACCTAGCATATGTGCCCAAGTGAGAAGGAGTGAAGAAATTTCTCTTAGTATAGAAAAATGGGAGTAGGCCTTGTCAAATGCGCCCTAGCAAGCTTAAGTTGGAGTTGGAAAATTTGCTAAGTGTTTAAAATTGAAAGCACAGGGTCTAAAATGCGCCCCTACTTCAAGGATGAGCTAAAAATATTTTAAGTACTGCAAATTCAAACCTCACACCTCCAAATGCGCCCCTCATGGAAATATCAACTAGAAAAAATTCTAAGTCTAGAAAATGGAAGTAGAGGGTCCCATATGCGCCCACCAAGTTGAAATTTTCTAGGTGCCTTAAATTGAAAGGAGGCATAGGGAAATGCACCTTGAAATGAGAGGAAGTTGGAGAATATTCTAAGTTTGTCAAATTCAAAGCACAACCCCTTTGACTGCGCCTTTGACTTGTGGAGAGATAAAAAATATTCTAAGTCATTTAAAATGAAAGCAGGTCCCTCCAAGTGCGCCTTGCTTTAGAGGCTGAAAATGTTTTAAAATGGAAGCACTGCACACTATATGCGCCCATGCAAAGAGGAAGGGTCAAAGCAAAAGACAAGGCGTGTGCATGAAGAAAAGGACAAGTGGCATATGAAGACAAAAGTATACATGCAAGGAAGACAAGGCGTTGAATCCATGCAGAGGAGGAAATAGACAAGTGGCATTGAGACCTTTTAAATGCACCAAATGAAGACAAAAGGAGCTTCCAACGCCTTGGGAGTGGGTCCATTTTAGCATGTATGAGTCCAAAAAGGTTGGAAGAAGAATGTGCGCCCATGCTGGAAGGGAGTCAAAAGAGGTCAAAGATGAAAAGGTGTTTATCCTCCAGCACATGTGAAATGCGCCCTCACTTCAGCAAGAAAAAGACAAGTTTTTTTTATCCTTCCCACCATATGAAATGTGCCTATCCTTTAGCAAGTGTAAAATGCGCCCAAGTTAAGGTCAAAAGGTCAAAGGCGTTTGAATAAGTCTCATCCTTCACCATGTGCTAAATGCGCCCAAGACACAAGGGTGGAGTTTGAAATTTTATCCTCACCATAGGATATGCGCCCACAAAAAGGAGGAGTCAACAAGTCAAGGGTGGCGTGGTAGGTTGATCCTCTTGCATGTACCAAATGCGCCCAAAGAGAGTTGAGTGTGCTAGGCGTTGGAATTTAAAAGGGAGTATATCCTTCATGAAGTATGATATGCGCCCAAGGTGAAGCAAGTAAAAGGCGAATAAAGAGTGTGAAGGTAAAACTAAAAGATAAATGTTGCTAAGGCGTTGGGAATATTAAGCCCATGGGGTGATAAGAATAAACGTGTTGGGTGTTAAAATTAAAAGTTCTCCATGATATGTGCTTTCAAGAAAAAATTTCTAAAGTGAATTGAAATAAAATTCCTCAGAGGCAAGATGATTGAAGAGGAATAAAAATTTTCTAGGCCAAATTCCTTCTTGAGGCCTAACATTGACGGAATTTAAATATTTTTCTAAGTGTTAGCAAAATTACACCTAGACTTGAAATGATGAAATTTCTTGAGATATGAATAAATTGTTAGTGGAGAAGTCAGATAATGCCAGCTGCACAGGGTTGATAAAAAAAAAATTCAAGTCAGAGCAACAAAATATTCACAGGAATGAAGAACAAGAATAAATTTGTTGAAAATTTATTTTTCTAAGGTTCAAAATTCAAGAAAGATTAAATGAACCCGTTCGTTGTATACCCATGAATTCAACATATTATGAAGAAAATTTTCTTCTGGGTATTGAAGATCTTCAACAAGGAATAGGTTTCAAAGTCTTCCACAGTTCGCCGAAGCCTTCAGGATGCAGAATTTGATTGGTGCTTGAACAATGAATTTTCCTAAGGGAAAATTTAAAAAATTTCTAAGGCAAGGGATAAAATGTGTTAAAAATGCCTTGGCAGATGAATTTGAAAATGATCGCCTAGATAATTTTTGATCAAATTCCTAATGAAAGGATTTTTCTCGAGTCTGAGTTGGATGAAATATCAGAGTGAAGTATGCCCAGGCAGAATGCAAGATGGGTTGGAAATTTGGCTAAGGCATGAAGAATTTGAACGCGAAGTTGGCTAGTGAAGACGATGAACGCTTGGAAGTTAGAGCGTGAAAATCTTGGTAAGTTGAATTTATATTATGAAGTGTTCTAATGCTCTTCTCCTTGCTTGTTTTGCAGGAGAAACGTCGAGACCAAGCGGTGATGACTTAAGTGATCCAAGATGACATTTCAACCTCGAAGGAAGAAAAGTTGCAAGAGAATGGCTAAGTGTTGAGACTTAGTGACAGAAAAGAAATGTTTTCAAAACTCAAGATGGAGAAAAGAATGGAAGCTCGAGCGAAGTTGAAGAACAATTTCAAGAAGAAGATCAAGAACAATGTGAACGCGTTTCAAAGTTGGAATCTTCTAGAAGGATGTTGGATATTAATGGCTCATTTATTACCCCACCCCTCTTGGTGGCGGTTTTTAGGGTAAATCTTGTTTAGGGCTGAGGTGGCACAATCTGGGCCATCTAGCCGATTGTAATCTGAGTCGTCCATTGGACTTGGCCAGCTATAAAAGGGGGAGTCCCCCTCATTTGTATCTCATTAGAAGTAGAAGTTAGACAGTAGAGATTAGAATAGAGAGACAGCTAGGTGATAGCTTAGAAGTAGCTTAGTATAGATTGATAGTGTATTTGAAGAAGAAGGAAAGTTTTCCTTTGAAAACTTTTGCAAGAGATTGTTGTGTAAAACTTTCATAATAAAAGATATTTTCATTGATGGTGAAATTCGTCTTTGTTATGGATAGCTAGCGAGGTTTCTTCATCCCTTCTACTTTAAGTAGCATAGAGTAGCGTAATTTCATTTTTATGCAAGAAGATGTTAGCTGCAGAATGTGGTGTTTGATCTAAGCAAGCTTCGCTTATCCATACCACTAGCGGGCTCACTGATGGTGCGTTCACCTTGTGTGGTCAACTGGAAATGTTGTGGGCCTAACTTCAATCACAGTTTGAACGATAATATGTGTCGTTGTGATGGTATCTTCATGTCAAGTGGTGGTCTGAACATCTTGTCATCTCCCTTGAAGATTGCACCGGTTCTATGGAGGCTGTCCGAAGTGAGGCAAAGCGTAGCCAAGTTGAAGTTTGCTGAAGTTGAGCTCCATATCTCACACTTAGAATAGATTTAGACTCTGTAAACCCTGCAACCACTTTAAATTCAGTACTTTCTGGTTAGAATAGGAAACCCGCACTTCATTGATAAATCTGTCGAATTGTGGAAACACCTTCCTTTGCTGTTGAACAATTCCATAAGTCCCCTTGAAATACCAGCAAATCACATCGAGCCAACTAAGACTATTCGCATTGAAAGAACCTTGGAGTTGAACGCACGAACTCTCTTGCAATCTTAGCTTGTTGGATACTTTGATCAAGAGAGAATAGGGTATCCGTTGGCAACTTTATTCTGCGTTGGTGCGGTCACGAAAAACACATCAACATGTTCTTTGCTGCAAATAAACCAGGTTTCTTAGTCATTCTTTTAGCTGATTTTTATCTTGCAAGTTTTCCTTTTTATTTGCAAGATATAGATTCATTCTTGTAATCATTTTGCAAGCTAAATAAAGCCAATCGCCATTGTTAGATGATAGTCTACTTCAATATTTATCATTCTAGCATTATATTTAATTAATGTATGTCAAAAATCGCATAAACCCTCTTATTACAAAAACTACAAAAATCACAAACCTTCAAAACGTCAAACAAACTTCATTCAAGATTCAGTCAAGGGTTGAGAGACACCTGGTCTCTTATAGTGGTATCAGAGCACAGTTTTCCTGCCATCCTGTGCTTTTTCAGTTGCTTTTTCAGTCAGATGTGTGCTTTTTCGATGCTTTTTCATGAGTAGAGACATTATCTTCTATAGTAAGAGTAGAGGAACAGGCAAAATTGAGGATTGGATAGGTCCACCTATTCCTAAAGGTGAGACAGTATCAAGGGTTCTAGGTATTCATAGATCCAGTTCCAATAGTAGTGAGAACAGTGTCACTACACTGATGGCAGATCATGAGATTCCTACAGAGGCACATAGGGATCCAGGGAAAGAGCATGCCGGAGGTGAGATTTCTGATGATGAGTTCAGACGCAGGCATGATAATATGATGGACATGATGTCTCAGTTGATGGGCACGATGAGGTAGTGTACTCCGCCTCAACAGCACTACATTCAAATAGGACAGACGAGCGGGACTATAGGCATAGACCATGTCATGTCCCCATTTTTGGCGAGCATCAGAGATCATGAGATTGGCCTATCAGGAGAACCTCGTAGGCTGACGGAGTGGTTAGAGGGTCGTCTCGGAGCTTGGCTCAGCGTCAGATTGGCAGTTTTGATCAATTGGCTTTCGTTTTGGCTCAATCAGAGACTTTTTGCAGAATTGCTATTTTTAGCAGTTCCTGGCAGGCAGTGTGGGACCCCTGCTATTTTTAGCAGTATGGCTGTGTCAGTATTCGGAATCACTTCAGGGTTCGTCAGCTTCAGACGGAACAGTAATCGGATGATTAACGAGGAGGATATTAATATTTAATTATATTGATTAAATATTAATTATTTAATGTTTATAATATAAAGTTATAATTTTTAATTATAACTTAAGTGATTCTCATAAAGGAGGCGCCCATCATCAAGGAGGGGCCATTTAATAATTATAATTTATTATAATTATTTGACGGAGAACTATTGAGAGATTAAAAGAATTAAATGTTAAATATATTAAAATTCCCTATTATTAAGGAAATCGCACTTTTGTGCAATAAAGAGGTTTTTTGCCTTGGGAAGGGAGTCATTATGACATTTATGAATTGGAAATTGATTAGTCTTGCCAGAGAACGGAGACCTTAGGGTTTGAGTTCGATATTCGTTGGAGAACGAGCTATCTCCATTGAATCAGTTCAGAGGGTGTGAGATATCACCTAATTTACTGCCAGTTGTGAGATTTCTTCATCCAGAAGAAATTACAGAGCTTCACAGAGATTAATTTCATCAGAGTTTCAGGAGAAGTTTGATCATCCAGAAGGAACTTCATCAGTAGGCGGCTATTTGTTTGAAACTGGAAATCCTTAGAAGAGCCATACATTTTGCATTTATTACAGCTGTGTACCAGGCCGTACCTTTCTGTACCTGGCCGTACTATTCAAGGGAAGCAATACTTAGGTTTTCAGAGTCCTTTGTCGAGAAAGCATCTATTCCTTTTGGTGCATCATTTCCAGAGATCCAGACATTCAAAAGCAAGGAGGCCGTACTTTTATTGAATGTTGTTTTCTGACAGCAGGCCGTACTGTACCAGGCCGTACCAGCTGAGTTTGAGCCGTCCTTTTTGCTTGGAAAGAGAAACGCCTCTCTTCCTAGCTTGATATCTTCTCCAAAGTGGCGCCCCTGTATCTGGAGTCTTCTGCCATCGTTATCCAGAGGGAGAACTTCTTATTTGCAGCCGTACACTCAGTCATCAGATCAGATTGCTATTTTTACCAGGTTCTTTACATATTGAAAAGTCATTGTTTAATTCATTGCATGTATCTGGGTTTATTTTGTAATCTTTATAGAAGATCAAATTAAGACTGGCATCCTTATTAATATCAAATTCTCTCGTCATTTGGAGTGGACCTATTTTATTTGAATTTATTTCAATTACTTGCAAAAATCGCCATATTGCATTGAATGCTTAAAACCCTCAAAAACATCAAAAATTACACAAAAACCCTAAACGTCATAAAAAGTCAAACAAAACCGTCAAATTCGGAGAACAGGGGAAACTAGGGTTTCTACAGTGGTATCAGAGCTAAATCCTGCCATCCTGAGGGTTTAGCCATCTTCTGCAGTCGGAACAGTTTGGGTTCTTATCAGGTATTATTCATTCAGGTGAGCGTTGGTTGACAGGCAACAGGGTTCGATCTGGCAGCCGAGAAACATGGCTGACAGAACTGACAGGAATTACAGGACTGATAGAACAGATAATGTTAGAACAGAGTTTCTTCATAGTAACAGAGGTCAGGGTCGTGCAGAGGTCAGGGTCGTGCAGAGGTCTTGCATGCACTCAGAGATCTTCGTGCAGGTCAACGGCAGTCAAATGGTGTATTACAGCAGTTGGCAGTTGCACTTCAGAGACTGGATACTCCGAGGATACCGTCACCACATCGTGACGATGACAGGAGTGTTGCAGGTTCACGGAGAGCTCCTAGGACAGTGTCACGGACAGCAGATAGGCCTACTAGGCCTACTTTCAGGAGACAGGAGCCCGATGAGGCTATAACAGGTGAACAGCATGAGGGTTTGTTCGTTGATACATTTAGGACAGCGAACAACGAGTGGCAGTTAGTATCACCTGAGATCAGCGGAAGGATCACGAGTGACAGAACACCACAAAACACGGAAGGAGAAGTGATTAGCATGTTCCAGGAGTATAGCATTCTACCTCAGAAGATTAAAACAAAACTTCCTTTCATAAGTTACATGGACTTGCACCCGAGTCTTTGCCATAAGACAGAGTTTGCAAGACAAAAATATCTGACTATAGCTGGTGAGTTGTTTACGTCTAGAACGGATAGTGAATCTACGCATAAGGGTGATACAATCCTTCATGAGAATGATTTGGTGTTTTCAAATCCCTATGAAGTAGGCAGAAATTTATTACAGGAATTTGATAAGCGTGCTGATTTGAGTCAAGACAGCACTAGCACAGCTTGGGGTAATAATTTACTTACATCGTCTTTGCAGGAGGTGACTCAAGAAGCTTCGACTATTGAAGTCACTTCTGATTTTTATGACAGCGTTGTTAAAACTTCGCTTGAGCATGAGATAGCAGCTGTTTCGCAGATGCAAAGTAACCCTATTGAGTTGTCACGTGAAGAGACTCAAGAGTTGGGTACTTTAGATGCAGTTGGCGTTGAGAATTTAAGTCATGGTGAATCTGATTTTTCGGATCAGACCTTTGAAAACAAGCTAAAGGATTCGTATGTTGATATGGAATCCCAGGATCGTGTGTCGGATGGGCATACAGTCACTGTTGGAGTAGAAGCGTGTGAAGATACTGTCAGACCAGCAACTTCTACCGTATCAGTTGAGCCATCCTTTGAGGTACCGAGCAGCAGTACCTTAAACGCTGATGTGTGCATGGATGAAAGCACACATGATGTTGCTTATCATGCGGTGAGCGATGACGGATCAGCGTCATATCATAGGCATATGGTGAACCGGAAATCTTGTATGGGGGTCGTAAGCTTCAGAGTCCGCATCATTTGGTTGGGCAACTACAAGTGAATGATAATATGATTGCCACCGCCCTTGAGCATTTTGACGTTGCTCGTCAGATGTTGACTACCTATGGTTGGAGTCCGCCTTTGACAGATAAGCACAGTGAGAGTGGTTTCTCCCTTGCAGTGATACATGCACTCCGAGAAGCAATTGGTACGATGAAACAAAACTACCTTAAATTGCTTGTGGACAGGGATTTTCTTCTCGAGTGGGATTGCATTTGTTATGATGCATTGCAGGGAAAGGGAGAACAGATTGTTGAGCTCACTCATGAGCTGGAGGTGACTAGGGACTCATTGCATAGCACCCAGCTGGCTCTTCGAGAGTCACAGTTACAGATTGAGAGGTTTACCGTGGCGTTGAGTTTAGCACAATCTTCACCACCTTTGGATATAGTTCAGTCTTCCATGGCAGCGGTTGGTGAGGAGTATACACCCATGGCTCATAGCAGTGAGGGAGATGTTGAGGATGTGGTTACATCCATCTCGGTCACAGGAGGAGTGGATACAGATAGGATGAGGGCCCTAGATGAGAGTTGCAGTGAGCCACGCGTTGCACCAGGTTCTCCTGAGATTAGTCCCGTGATAGGTGATGCAGGGCATTTCATTGTTGGTTCCTGTGACATGGTTGTTGATACACTGGAGAGTTGTGTGACAACCCTCGATACTTGTCCATCTTCACAGCAGATAGTCAGAGTCTCATCCAGTTGGGAGATTGGTACTTGTGATGATTTGTTTCCCTCTCCTGGAAGCAAATCAGTCTTTTCATCCGATGCAGTTGACTATGATCGGCAGCTGGTTGAGCCTAGTCAGGAGTACAATTCAATTTATTATTCCAGCGATTCAGAGATGGATGATTCGGATCAGTATGGAGTGATTGTGCAGTTTGTGAATAATCCATTGTTTGAATTTGATGGTGGTTCGATCTATGATAACCCACTCTTCGAGTTAGACGCTGATCGTACTCTTGATACTAGTTTCAGGTTGGGTGATGATCGTAGTGTTTGGGATTGTTTCAGTGCATCGCAATTCCAAACAAGACTCACAGAGGAGTTTAATGAGGTGTACACGGTGAGGGGTGCTTATAGTTTTTCCTTTGATCCACCTGTACATGATTCATATTCGATGCATAATACTTGTGCACAGGGTGATTCTCTCGGTACAGTTGAGGGGAGTAATTCATTATTGTGTGCAGAGTTACCATCTTCACAAGATGGGATTAGCGGATGCAGGTACTCGACTCAGCAGTTTGCGGGGTATTACTTGCAGGGGCAGCAGTCAGTTTTACATCATGCCGATGTGTATTTGACCGAGCTTGATACTTCTATGTCGCAGATTTTTCATACCGGTACATGGTTACAGGGCGACTATGTTGTTAGTTGGCATGATGGTTTAGACATTTATCACATCCATGAGTATTTAGCAGAAGACAGGGAGAGATTCAGGATAGTAGATGCTTCTGGAAGTTTTTATCTCTGCATGACAGATGGATGTGGATTCATATGGTATTGGGATCCCGGTGGCGACAGCGTTGGCACTGAGTATTGGATGGGTCCCATTGAGTTACTTCACTATTCTCAGCATGGTGAAGTTGGAGGCAGTAGAGCGCAGTGGCAGCCTGAGGAGGATCGTCACGACAGACTTTCACGCTGGGCTTGGGATCCAGGTATTGATTGCGCAGTTGAGTTTTTGATGATGCTACAGGAGACAGATCGTGATGTGTGGGACATTTCACAGTTTTTTCTTGTGGGCCTTCCGAGGATCGGAGTTTTCTTTGCAGTAGAGATTGCTTGGGGACAAGCAATTTTAGGGAGGGCGGACTGTCATGTCCCCATTTTTGGCGAGCATCAGAGATCGTGAGATTGGCCTATCAGGAGAACCTCGTAGGCTGACGGAGTGGTTAGAGGGTCGTCTCGGAGCTTGGCTCAGCGTCAGATTGGCAGTTTTGATCAATTGGCTTTCGTTTTGGCTCAATCGAAGACTTTTTGCAGAATTGCTATTTTTAGCAGTTCCTGGCAGGCAGTGTGGGACCCCTACTATTTTTAGCAGTATGGCTGTGTCAGTATTCGGAATCACTTCAAGGTTCGTCAGCTTCAGACGGAACAGTAATCGGATGATTAACGAGGAGGATATTAATATTTAATTATATTGATTAAATATTAATTATTTAATGTTTATAATATAAAGTTATAATTTTTAATTATAACTTAAGTGATTCTCATAAAGGGGGCGCCCATCATCAGGGAGGGGCCATTTAATAATTATAATTTATTATAATTATTTGACGGAGAACTATTGAGAGATTAAAAGAATTAAATGTTAAATATATTAAAATTCCCTATTATTAAGGAAATCGCACTTTTGTGCAATAAAGAGGTTTTTTGCCTTGGGAAGGGAGTCATTATGACATTTATGAATTGGAAATTGATCAGTCTTGCCAGAGAACGGAGACCTTAGGGTTTGAGTTCGATATTCGTTGGAGAACGAGCCATCTCCATTGAATCAGTTCAGAGGGTGTGAGATATCACCTAATTTACTGCCAGTTGTGAGATTTCTTCATCCAGAAGAAATTACAGAGCTTCACAGAAATTAATTTCATCAGAGTTTCAGGAGAAGTTTGATCATCCAGAAGGAACTTCATCAGTAGGCGGCTATTTGTTTGAAACTGGAAATCCTTAGAAGAGTCGTACATTTTGCATTTATTACAGCTGTGTACCAGGCCGTACCTTTCTGTACCTGGCCGTACTATTCAAGGGAAGCAATACTTAGGTTTTCAGAGAGTCCTTTGTCCAGAAAGCATCTATTCCTTTTGGCGCATCATTTCCAGAGATCCAGACATTCAAAAGCAAGGAGGCCGTACTTTTATTGAATGTTGTTTTCTGACAGCAGGCCGTACTGTACCAGGCCGTACCAGCTGAGTTTGAGCCGTCCTTTTTGCTTGGAAAGAGAAACGCCTCTCTTCCTAGCTTGATATCTTCTCCAGAGTGGCGCCCCTGTATCTGGAGTCTTCTGCCATCGTTATCCGGAGGGAGAACTTCTTATTTGCAGCCGTACACTCAGTCATCAGATCAGATTGCTGTTTTTACCAGGTTCTTTACATATTGAAAAGTCATTGTTTAATTCATTGCATGTATCTGGGTTTATTTTGTAATCTTTATAGAAGATCAAATTAAGACTGGCATCCTTATTAATATCAAATTCTCTCGTCATTTGGAGTGGACCTATTTTATTTGAATTTATTTCAATTACTTGCAAAAATCGCCATATTGCATTGAATGCTTAAAACCCTCAAAAACATCAAAAATTACACAAAAACCCTAAACGTCAGAAAAAGTCAAACAAAACCGTCAAATTCGGAGAACAGGGGAAACTAGGGTTTCTACAGACCAGCCACTGGTGTCAGTACAGTGTCAGTCGTCACCTATCTTTCATGAGCGTAGACCTGGACAACCTACATTTATATCTAGAGAGGCACCTTCGACACCGGAGGCAGAACAGCAGGGTCACCAGCCTGAGTTTCATCCACATCATGGCATGTTGGTGGCAGACGTGACCAGATTCTTTGGAGAGTACTCGACATTGGCACCTGAGATCAGGCAGTCTTTGTCTTTTCATGAGTTTATGGATGTGCATAAACCCAGAGGGGGAGGTAGATTTGACCGCAGTGTTCCTCAACACCAGCAGCCACAACCACAGGTGAATAGGGATCTTCAGTATGCAGTCAGCAAGATTATCTTGCCTTACTTTGATGGCTCAAATAAGAGTTCAGCGAGGTCTTGGGTACAGAAGTTAGACAATTACCTATCATTGAGACCTATGCAGGAGAACGAGGCTATTAAGTTTGCTACACTACATCTTGATGGGTTGGCGCATGATTGGTGGCATCAAGGCATGTACACACTCGGTCATCACATGGTTACCACCTACCAGGAGTTCACGAGCAGGCTCATAGAGCGTTTTGACAAAAAGGATCCAAAACTTTATTTCAGGGAGCTAGCTCAGCTCAGACAGATAGGTAGTTTGGATTCCTACATCGGTGAATTCTAGAGGGTTGCAGTCATGGTGACAGGTATATCAGAGAGGAGACTTGTCATCTTGTTTATCGAGGGATTATATGAACCTATGAGAGGTTGGGTCAAGGCATTTGATCCCCCTACTCTTCAAGAGGCCATGCGGAAGGCAAGGAGTATAGAGCTTTCTGCTCCAAAGAAACAATTTCAGCCTAAAACAAACACCTTGCCTGTTGAGGAGAGTCATACACGAGTTGCAGAACCAAAGAAGAAAACAACAACAAGAATTGATGATGCAACTCGTGATGAATTGAGGAGGAAACAACTTTGTTATTGGTGCAGAGAACCTTACAGCGAGGAGCATGATTGTCCTTTGAGACCAAAGGGCAGAGCCAACCGCGCCATGTGGGTTTACTATGGAGATGTTGACTTTGAGGATTCAGACCAACAGGATGTTTCAGAACATTCAGAGGTCGGGAATGCCTCCAGGGAGTTTGGGCCTGATGCCAACTTGTCCCCTTTGGTATTATCTACTAGTGTACGTGATGATTCATTCAGGTTCAGGGGATTAGTGAATGGACAATGATGTATTGCTATTCTTGACACCGGAGCCACACACAATTTTATTGATGAGAGCTTTGTCAACAGATGCAGATTCCAGACAAGGGACTTCGCTGGATTCAGAGTTTGGGTGGCAGATGGATATACCCTCACTTGCACTCGACAAATTTGTAATCTCACCCTCATGCTAAATGATTATGAGTTGTAGGCAGACTTTTATGTGGTCAACCTGGGTGGGATGGATTTAGTGTTGGGTATGAGATGGCTTCAGGACATTAGTGTGTTCACCCTCAACTTGCCTAAAATGGAGATGAGATTTGAGGTACAGGGCAAGAAATATGTGTTGAGGGGGATTACAGATGGGAGCCTACGCTCTATCTCTCTCGTTAGTGGGAAGAGTGATGATTGTGTTTGGGATCCTACTTGTGCACTGGGATTTCAGACTCAGCTTTCGGAGGAGTTTCACAGTGAGTACACAGTGCAGAGTGTGTATGGTTTCATGTTTGATCCGCACATACACAATTTGTTTCAGGTGCACAGTTTTGGTATGCACGTGTTGGATATGTTGGATGACAGTATATCTCGTGCAGTTTTAGGGAGCAAGTGTTGCTTGCAAATTGACTTGCTTCCTCCTAAGTTTCTTGATCCTATGACCAGCAACGCTGATGTTGACAAGGGATGGCATTCCATTCCATTTGATCAGTTGTGGGAGCTACAGGAGTTAGTTATGGATATCAGGGACATTAACCGACACTACCCTTGGGATCCAGGTGGTGTGGTGCATTTTTATTTGCAAAGATTACTTGGGGACAAGCAATTTCAAGGAGGGCAGACTGTAATGTCCCCGTTTTAGCTGACGTTGTTTGTTGAGGAGTGAGCCTATCAATTTGACCCTCGTAGGCTGACAGTTTTGATTAGAGGGTTGTCCTTGGCAATTATCCAGAGTTTTGAGACATCATTCCATCAGTTGATTCAGGTTTGGGCCTTTGCAGAGACTTACAAAGTGATATTCATACACTTACTATTTATAGTAAGTCAGGCAGACAGGGGTTACTATTTTTGGCAGGGCACCTGGTTCAGTTGGTCATATCAGTTTCGACCTGGTTTGACAGTCTGATAAGCAAACGGTCAATAAGGGAGCATGTTGGCGTAACAACTAGCACCTCTGGAGTAAGAGTTGGTACGGACAACTATGCACACTGCGTAATGAGTGCTCTTCAAATTAGGAGGGGAAGCTCCCTCGTAGTGCTAGAATGCGTGGAAAAGAAAAGTAATCTAAGTCCTATCTTTTTGTTCTCAGCTGGAAGAGGCGTTGCAACTAAGGATTTTCTGGTTTCGCAGATCATTAACTACAACTAAGCTAACTACTTTAAATCTATCCAGTTTCCTCAAGAAAACAGAGCATGAGGAAATGGAGCAAGGTTGACTATCTGATGATAAACAAGTATAGATTCTCAACTTGAAGGCAAGGTGGCACATCTATCAGCTCAATCTAAACCAGTTTATTGGGAACAACAATATACGATAAACTCAATACAGATTCTCAACTTGAAGGCAAGGTGGCACATCTATTAGCTCAATCTGAATAAGTTTATTATTCACACACATCAAACGATAACCAAGTGAGATTCTCTACTTGAAGGCAAGGTGGCACAACTATCATCTCAATCTGAACAAGTTTATTGAACACAAAACAGATAAGAATTCACCATTATAATTGCATGAAACCCTATGTGGCATAACAATTCATCATAATAGTAAAAATGCATGAGACAGGATACGAGCGAGCAATATTGAGGGCAAGGTGGGCACAGCATATATTTCTCTCTCATGCAAAAGTTAATTACAAATGAGCAAAAGCTTTTATTTATATACATCAAGGTGTAGGGAACCCTAAAATCACCTTGAGTTAACCACAGTCTTGCAATGCATGCAAGATTTATTGCTAAACCCTAATAAAGCAAACTATACAGTTAATTGAAAAACTACCATCAGTTAATCGGTACATTTAACCTAAATGGACAATGTGCAAGCATGCACGTCCTTATTTAAAGCAAAGTTAACTGGAAACCCTAACCCTAACTCCTGTGAAGATAATTCCAAGGAAGAGATAAGCATGTCTGAAGTCAGCAAGTGAACTCAAGACTGAAAGTCGAGTTAACTGCTGCTCATGACTCAACCCTCGAAATTAACTGCAGGTTCGAACTGGCAGATCACTCCATGTCATCTCGGTCTAACACTTCGACCAAGAACTCATCAATCTCCCTGTCTTCTAGCACTTTGATGTTGTCCAAAATAATAATCTGCCTCTTCAATTCCTTGTCACTTTCCTTGATCGTATGCATGCATTCTTTGACATCCTCAGCTGTCTTTTTGAAACTAGCTGAAATCACTGAAATGTGATCCAACATAGACACCATAGAATCTCCATCAAGACATCACGAACAAGCTTCTGAAACTCAGTTTGTACAGCCTCGAGATTAGCGTAGTTACTATCTTCATGAAGATAATGGCACGCGATTTGAGTGACTTTGGCAGCTCTGTAAATGGAGTGATCTCTGTTCCTTCTGCAGCTTAATGCTTATGATGCTTTTCTTGATTCTTCTCAACGAAAAAGTGTTGCATGATGAAACCACGAAGCTTGACCACGAACACTCTGGTTACGAGAAATACACAAGAACGCGGAATTCCAATGGTGTCCAACCTGCGTCTATGCTTGTCAAATTGTTTGAATCAATCCTTGGATGCACTTGATCTTCATTGTCAGCTGCTCTGATGAAAACATAAATTAAGACCGATTTGGTCTTGACTTCAGTCTAGTTGAATCACCTTCTGAAAAACTTGCCCGTTGACTATGAACACAGCTATGTTCTAACAACTTTCTCCAGAAAGCAAAAATGGCTCCTAGTGAGGCTAAAAATAGCTTGTCGGAGGATAATTTTCACCAAAAATTATGAGATGTGGGTTTTGTCCGGAAAATGATTCTAAGACAACCCACAACGTCAGAATTGTGAAAATACGTCTTTTAGCTTGACATGCAAAGATTCTTCAGTCGAGAATTCCAAGGGTTTTAGAGCTTCTCGGGGCAATTTTTCTCGAGAAAATCTGGAACATGGGTTTTGTGCACAACAAAATTCTGAACAAACCCAGATGATGCGATTTTCAAAAAGATATGATTTTATCCCACTTGCAAAGAAATCTTTGGAAAAAAAAAGCACAGAGCTTCAAAATGAAGGCTGCAGGGCAATTTTCTCGAAAAAATCTAAGACATGGGTTTTGCTACTGATGTTGAAATATGCGAACCCAAATGGTCAGATTCTGAATATATGTTGAATTTCTTTGACATGCGAAGAAAGTACCTAAGATGAGAAATAGAAGAAATAAGACAGAAGATAGAAGGTTTTATTTGTTCTTTCTTTGTAGAATTCGCTTTCCTCAATCTTGGATTTTGATGTAACCTGCATGGAAACTAAAAATAAAATCTGGAATCGCCTTCTCCTCAGCAATCTGAATCCAACGCTATGAAAAATACTGAAATATGACACCTGTAGCACCTTGAATCCTCTAATGCATGAAGAAATCGCCATTAATGAAGCTCTTTGAGAAAGCACGACTTGCTTAAGAATGAAGAAATAAGGACAACTTTTGTCTTTAAATAAATAAAATTCATTTAAAATTCGTCCACCTCTTCAAACTCAAAGCGCACCTCTTTATTTGGCAGTTAACTGAGCCTCAAATTAGGGCGCATGCTTTAACTAAGCCTTCAAAATGAGTGCCTAGAATGTGATTGGCTGTGAACTGAAACTTAAAATGCATAAAAATGATGCTTTAATAGAGCGCCACTTTTAACTTTAGTTGAACTGCCCATGCAAATCAGTTAAACTTGTGCATGCAAGTCAATTAAGTGCACATGCAAAACAATTAACTTCACATGCAAATTAGAATTCAACATCCTCTTCAGTTAACTGAACATGCAAATGCATGCACCCTGCAGATGAACTGAACTTCTAAAACTAGCAACTCAAAATGAACTTCAGTATCTTCTGCATGCAACCCATAAATCGTTCAGTTGAACTGAAGTCAGAAACCCTAATTAGGCTGCACCAGTCAAACTTGTTTTGAAAAGTCAACTTTGACCCTTAAGGCGTTTTTCCAGACTTAGCCAATTTTGATGAAAATTTGGATTGTAACCTTCGCCGGAGCCTCTGTTTGAGCACTGATTCCAAATGACTGACAAGCCCGATTGACTGGCTGACGACTGCATTGCAAAGCAGGACAAAAACTGATCAAAAGACTCCTTGAGACTGCAGACCATAAAACTAAGATCTGAAGGCTCAAAAATCCAAGCGCCCTTTTCAAAAGCTGCTCTTTTTCTAAGACAGTGAAATTTCTCCATCTTCATTCTGTACGAAGGGAAAATTGAATCCTCCATAACTTCTGATTGACAAAGTTTCAGGACTGGATCACAAGATCACTGCAAAGCTGACTTCATTCCACACAACAATTCCTAGACAACATTTATTCAAATTCCAACATCTGAGGGTTGAAAAACAAGGGCGCCCTTTTCAAAAGGTGCTCTTTTCATCCCAGAGATAGCCATTTTCTCAACATTTTCATCTTACAAAGGTAAACCAAATTCCCTCGTATCTCGCATTCAACAAACTTTCAGAACTGACGAATTGGTGCAAGGTGAAGCTGAAACCATTCCGCAAAACAACTGCAAAGGAACATTTCCCAAGAAAACATCATCTGAGAGGTGAAAAAGGAGGGCGCCTTTTTAAAAAGGTGCTCTTTTTTCTCTAGAGAGCCATTTCTGGAACTGACCAAAATATCATTGAAACTTTGACTGCAGGCAGCTAGGTTATCTTCTAATCTGACGGAGACAGGCAACGGATAGCTGAACGTAACACGGAAAAGCTGAATATCTGAGATCACCAAATAGAGGACATTAAAGGCCTCAAAAGCTCAAGCGCCTTTTTGAAAATGTGCTCTTTTGCTTTATTCACGACCTCAAAATCAAGATTCAGCCTTGCATTTGTCTGCTCGCCCCAGCTTCTTAGCAATTTAGATTGACGCCAAAAGGGTGCAACGCAGAGCTGGACTGAGCGTGAAACAAACGTCAAAGGTGTCATTTGATCTAAAACCTCCGTTTAGGCCCTCAAAAAGATGGGCGCCCCTGGGATAGGCTGCTCATTTTTTGCTTCCAGTGTTGTCATTTTCTCGTTTCTCTCGTTTTCTGCTGTATCTCACATAACTCAAGCAAAACAGGTCCGTTTGACAGGCTTGATAGCTCGTTGCAAAGCTGGCGAGATCTCAAACAAATGTCTGATGGAGGTGACAAACCCTAAAAATAGGATCTGAGCCCCTAAAATCAAGGGAGCCTTTTTCAAAAAGTGCTCTTTGCTCCAGAGTAAGAAAAATTTGATGATTTTCCTTCAAATTTTGGATTTTCTCAAAACTCTCCAATATCAAACTAATATGAAACTGACACAAGCTCCATATTCGAAAAGCCCAAAAACCATCTTTTGACATCACTTTAACTAGGTTTAGACTATATTTAGCAAAATGCCTTAGTGAAGCAAAAAGTTTGATTTGGGTACAACAGAGCATTTAGTAATAATTAAATAATTATTATTATGACTATATTATAAAGTCACTTTAAGTGAAATATTAAAATATTAATTAATCGCGAATTATAAAGTATTTAATACTTTATAATAGTGGAGTAATATTAATATTAAATGAGTATTTATTACTCATTTAAAAAGGACACCATTCCTGAATAAAATTGCCTAAGTTTCAAAAGAGGCGAATTTAATATTATTAAATGCATTTAAATTGCTTTTTTGAAGGGGGTCGAAATTTTGAGAGAAGTATTTATTTCTCAAAGACAGAATAGAACTCATTATGATATGATTATTCAAATTTTGTCTTTTCTCTCTGAGAACAATTTGGAGTTGGAGAAACAAGGGTTTCTACAATCAGGTTTTGGAGAACGTCAACTCTTCATAATCAAGCATACTGAGGTTGTGAAAGATCAGCTAAAGCTTGCTAACAAGGTAGCTTTGTTTAGAAGTTACATTCGTGCTTACAGAGGAAAATCAGTAAGGGTTTTGAAGGAAAAAGTATTGAATCAAGAAGAGGTCAATTTTCAATCTCATTCACCAGATCTCAGGCATATTCCTTCAGTCGTACGGATTTCTTTATTGCAGCCAGGCCGTACATCTCCAGCACTTAGGCGTGTGAACCAAATTGCCTATTTCTTTTGGTCTTTTCTACTTCCATTTGGGACACATATTCCTTTGGAAGCTTCTGGCGTCATTCCTTGGCTGGATGTCAAGCAATTTCGAGCTTCTCAATTTATTGTTCTTTGCTGCAAATAAACCAAGTTTCTTAGTCATTCTTTCAGCTGATTTTTATCTTGCATGTTTTCCTTTTTATTCGCAAGATATAGATTCATTCTTGTAATCATTTTGCAAGCTAAATAAAGCCAATCGCCATTGTTAGATGATAGTCTACTTCAATATTTATCATTCCAGCATTATATTTAATTCATGTATGTCAAAAATCTCATAAACCCTCTTATTACAAAAACTACAAAAAATCACAAACCCTCAAAACGTCAAACAAACTTCATTCAAGATTCAGTCAGGGGTTCAGAGACACCTGGTCTCTTACATTTGGCTACCAAGTACTCGATGTTTTGAGATGCGTTAATTTCCAGAAAGAATCTATTTTAGATTCTTGTTTGGTGGTTGTTGGGACTTATTTGATGGATATCCAATTGTAAGCTTTTATGGATTTGATTTTTCATTCCTATCCGACACGTTTAACATGTATTTCAATTAATTTCCTTCGCTTCTATCTTTTTCGGTAGCCATTACGCAATCAGGCCTTGTGAATTCACCAAGTGGATTCCATTCTACCATATTTTTGGATATTTTGCACTCTACATATTGATCAGTTGCTCGATTTAAGAGATAATCCGCAACTTGATCGGCTTCCTTGTATATGTGTTTTATTGTGAAGTTGCCAATTTCCTCCAAGTATATTGAAATATGCTAACCAATTTTTTGCCACAGTTTTTGCACAAACACCAACACTTGGCCAACTTGATTAGCATTAGCTCCAAACCCAAACTCTATCAAAGCAACTCTAACCAAGAATGCGCCCTAAAACCACTTAAGGAAGAGGGGCGGGCATATGGTCAGAGGATCCCTAGGATCTAAAACTTGATACAGAAATTGAATACAACTGGAAACTAAAGATAAACTCAACGCCAAGAATGTGGACTCAAGATCCTTTGAAGGCGATGTGCTAACATATGGTGGAGTACTTATTACAAATTTAAAGAAACTTAGGCGGATAACCAGCCATAGAATTTTCAAACTAGCTAATTCATCCGCTGCGGCGGGCATCCACTCATGAGTGGGAATTCAATACTTTACAGTGGGTACAAGAGAGATTACATTCATTCTCCACACTGGCGGTAAACCATCCAGGGGTACTTAATGTGAAATTATAACAAGTAATTGCAGCAATAACAATGGTTCGATTAGTACTACTAAATCTCAACCTTACAATCAAGGAATCTGCAAATACAAGTATTACAATGATAGAGAATAATGCTAAGATGTAAAGAATGAATGCTTTACAATGTTTATCCCTCAAATGATGAAGTAAAGGCCAAAAATAGGAAACAAATGCAATCTGATATAAAAATCTGAGCTCTGGAAATTCTAATTAGCAAACAGAGAACACCATGAAATGCTCATAACTTGATCAATTTACCTCTGAATTGAGTGAAATCAAGTGCAATGAACCTCTGGAGGATAGGCGCCCAAACCAAGATGAAGAAACATCCACAAAATACCAGCATTAATTTATTGGCTCGAAATCCAATGCTCCTTGAATGGTACGACCCCAAGCTAGGGCAATTTTGCAATATAAAATCAAAGACTTGGAAATAAATTCCAATCTCTTGTGGAAGGGGTCGCCTTGGGTCTAGAACCACTTTACAAACATACCCAGAATGATATTTAATTTGCTCAAAAATTTGTTAACAAAAAACACTTTTAGTTGTAGTAATATCAGCAACATCAAAACTGAGAAAAACTCCAAAATCTTCAACAATTGAGCTCCATCTGCTAGTCTGAATGAGAAGCAGCAATAAAAACCAATTAGGTGTTATCTCTCAAACACGAAATTGATTGGAATCTAGGAGGTAAGCATCCCTCGAAGAAATAATCACAATGTCATTTCGACAGCATAACTTTAGCAATTAACAATGGATGCCAAAAGCTGGAGCAAAGCTATATTTTTAAAGAGAAAGAGATGACTTCAAATTTTTGAGACTTTTCAAATTTCCAAAGTTATTAATTCCTTCTCAAAAAGGCGTCCAACTTCATGGCAATTAAAAAATTCATTAAATGTTTAATTTTTCCTATATGAGGGCGTCCCTCTTCAAGTCCACCTTTTAAACACAACTTGAAGTTATCTTCCTAGGCCAAGGGGTCAACAAGGAAACATAACATTAATTGCCTTTTATTAAATAATTGCCAACAAATACTGCATTTTGGAAGTTGCACCAAAATTACCAACTGCTCCTACAATAATAGAAACATACTGAAGCACTGTCAACAGGACCACTGCCAAAAATAGTATTTACTATAAATAGTAAACACCCAGAAATGCCTCAAAACTCCAAGCAAGGAAACCCTAATTTTACCTCAACGAGCCTACGGGCCTCTGGAATAGGCTGATGAGCAACTGAGCTGATCACTGATGAGAAGGGGACATTACATATATTAAAATTTGATCTAGTTTCATTCCAAGTTCTAGTTTGGCATTCCTCTGCTCATTAAGCTCTCACAACTATTTGAGAATCTCCTTCAATGTCCAAATGATGGAAGTTTTCTTTTACACATAGTTTGAGCCCTTTTAAAGATTCAAAGTTGGCATTGTTATTGGTTTTGTTTCCAAGTTCTATTGTGCCAACCCAGCATAATTGGCCATGTTCATTGTGGATTATGAAGCCAACACTAGAGGTTCCAGAATTTCCATAATAAGCCCCATCGAAATTTAATTTTAGACAACCACTTGGTGACAAAATCCACATAGCCAATCTTCGTTCAACTCCTTTGGTCTGATCATTGTGGCACTAAATAGGGACACTCAATAGTTGCCAAGTGGAAAGGATGTTATCTCAATTCGAAAAATGCCATTTCGTCCTTTTTTGAACTCTCGTTCTAAAACTCATAGATAGCCACCTCAATCTTGCTTATCAGTGATGTTTTTGTTGCCTTTATGGTGAATATGTGAGAGTTTCCTTCTTTCCATATGTGCTAGATAATGATGGTGGGTGTAGTTCTCCAAATTCCACCCCATAAAGATTTGCAATGTAGTTTAGGCCAACTAAGGAATAGAGCTAAAATTGTTGAAGGGAATGGTCCAAACCAAAAAAACATTATGAGGATTGTTTTCCAGCATTCCAATGCAATGTCACAATGTAGCAGAAGATGATCAGTGGTTTCTTCATTGCACTCACACATTGGACATTTGTGTGGACTAGCAAAACCATTTTTTTGCAATCTTTCTCCTATTAGAATTCTTTGGTGCAAAGCAGCCCACATGAAGGCCCCAACTTTTGGCATTGAATTTGTGCCCCAACATAAATCAACTGACCAATCAATTGATCTTTCTTCCATATTTTGTATTTCATATCCCAATTTGGTTGAGTAGTTGCCCAATTTGGTGCCACACCATACAAGCTCAGCATCTCAATTTGTTAACCAAACATTCCTTGTAGCTAGTTCCTTCATTATTACCTCTTTTGCATTGGAACAAAAGATAGTCAAAGGTTTTCCATTAGCCATATAACACGGTGTCATCAATGAAAATTTGATGAGTTAGAGGTGAAATGTTTCTCCCATGGTGATTCTCGTCCATTTCCTAGAAGCTTTTTTTTTATGAGTCCCTGTCATGTGCCCTTCTAGCTAGTCATCAGTTATTAGCAAGATTAGCCTATCAGTTGACCCTCGTAGGCTAATGGGATTGGATAGATGGTCTTTTGTGGTAGAAAACTTGGTCAGTTGATGGTTTTATCCTTCTCCAGAGTTCAGTGAAGTTTAGGGTTTACTTTTGCAAAGGTTTCAAGACTCAGTTTTGCATACTTACTATTTATAGTAAGTCAGTCAGCCAATATTTCTATTTATAGCAGGGCACCTAAATGTGATATATTGGCAGTGTCGATTCCAGTATTCAGTGGGTTTGATGAAATAAGGAGTTTCGCCTAAGTTATAATGTCTAATTATTATTAAAGGTGACTTTAATAATAATTAATATTTTAATGTTATATTTGCACTTTATGACTTAAGGGTCCATTCATCATTAAAAGGGGGCCATTTTAATTAATAGCTTGGGCGCCAATTTCACAGAGATTAATTAATATTGCTATAGTGCAAACATTATATTATGTAAAAAGATCAAAAGGCAAAAAGGAGGGAATCGAACTTTTGAAGAAGTATATAAGAAAAAGCCAAGAAGGGTCGACTCATTCTGTTGTGCATTGGATAAACTCATTTCATGACTTCTTGGCATTTGGAGGAGAGAAACCAAGGGTTTCTATATTTCCAGAGCTGTTTGACATTGGAGAATGTTCACTCTTCAATGTTGCACTTTCTAAGGTTGTGCAACATCAATTGAAGTAAGCCTATGAGAGTTGGTTTCATCTAGACACCAATATTGTGTAGATTGGAGAAGTTTATTAAGGGTTTTTAGGCATATTTTTCATTGTGGGAGGCGAATATCTCAAGGGCTGCATTTTACAATCATTACACACACTTCAAAGGCTGTACTTTCTGACTTACAGCCAATCGTACCATCTCCCAGCCATGGCGTGATTCCTCCTTGGCAAATCGCTTTGCTTTTTGGGCTCAATCTTCTTTCATATTTGGCGTCTCTCTCTATGGAGGCTTTGGGGTCAATTCGGAAGTGGAGAAAATCGTTTAGAGGCAGATTATTTGTTGATCAGATTTATGTA
This sequence comes from Sequoia sempervirens, assembly GCA_007258455.2. Classification (NCBI taxonomy): domain Eukaryota; kingdom Viridiplantae; phylum Streptophyta; class Pinopsida; order Cupressales; family Cupressaceae; genus Sequoia; species Sequoia sempervirens. The sequence goes on from VDFB02093515.1 coordinate 54,830, forward strand.
TTGCTGCCCACAGTCCAGAATAATATATATACATGTTCTTCAATCATTGGGTATGCCTCTGCTATTGTAATAGATAAATAAAGATTATCAATTGAAAAATAAAGTCCATTTGCAGCAATAGACTTCTTTTAGTAGTTTGTATATTTTCTCTTTAGTTTTCTGTTATGCCTGGCATCATTACTAAAAATACAAAAAAAAAACATATAAACTTCAAAACACCAAAAAGTCATAAAACCCAAAACATTCAAAAACACACTTTCAGCAATACAGAGTTTTCAGTTTGGGAGAACTTAGGGTTCTTACAGTGGTATCAAAGCTTTGATCCTGCCATCCTGGAGGGTTAAAGTTTTTATACAGCCACCAGAAATTGGTCCTCACAGGTATTATACTCGTAGAAGGGAAGAACAACAGAAAAATCAAATCGCAGATATACAACACGATAATATGGGTGATACGAGAAATGGTAGCCCACCTAGGAATGAAGCTAGAAATGAGGGAAATAATGAAGAAAGGGAAGCAAGAGAAATTATGAGAAACATGGCAACAGGGCAGCAGCAAGTTGCAGATCTTTTACGGGAACTTACAACAATGTTACATCAGATGAACCCTCTTAGGAGACAGAATCACATGTCGGATGACAATAGAAGCGTGGTTGGGACTCCCAAGGCACAGAGAGCACCCACGCGTACCACAGATAGGCCTACACGTCCTACTTTTTTGAGAAATAAACTAGAAGAAGCAAATGCTGAAGAAGAGTGAGAAACTCTATTTGCAAATAATCTTATGTCAGCTCACGATGAATGGGAGTTGCTAACACCACAGGTTAGGGAGCAAATGAACTTTGACCGGTTCATGAGTTAGAGGAGAACCCATTACAAATTAAGGCAAGACAAGAGATCAAGGAACCAAAATAGGACCTGAAACATGCCACCAGCAAACTCACACTACCTACATTTGATGGTAGTAGAAGGGTCACAACACAAGCTTGGGTCCACAAGTTGGATACCTTTTTGACTCTTCGGCCTATGGCAGAGGAGGATGCAATCAAGTATGCACTTTGCACTTAGACAGAGTAGCTCATGATTGGTGGCACCACAGGATGGTCACATTGCAGCATAACCTCATCACCTCTTACCAGGAGTTCACTGATAAGTTGATTGAGCACTTCGACAAGAAAGATCCAGAAACATATTTCAGAGACCTGACTCAACTCAAGCAAGTTGGGAGTTTGGAGGCATATATTAGTGACTTTCAAAAGCTTTCGGTTATGGTCCCAAGCTTATCTGAAAGAAGGTTGGTCATCTTGTTTACTGAGGGTTTATTAGAGCCATTGAGAGGATGGGTCAAAGCCTTTGACCCCCCATCACTCCAGGAAGCTATGCGGAAGGAAAGAAGCATGGAACTTGCAGCCCCACAAAGTAAGTTCTCATCTAAGAGATCCTCTTCATTTAGGGACAGCAAGGCATTCCCCAAGAAGAAGGAAAAATCAGATCCAAAAGGGAAATCAACAGCCCCATTAGACCAAGAAACACTCAATGATTTGCGTAAGAAGAAGTTGTGCTTCTATTGCAAACGGCTCTATGATGCAAACCATGACTGTCCTTTGAGGCCTAAGGGAAAGGCCAACCAAATAATGTGGGCATACTATGAGGATTTTGAGTCTGAAAATTCAGACCAACAATTTGATCAAGAAGAAACAAGGGCAGAACAAGTTGAACATGAGGCTGAAAATGAAGGGGAAGTGAAGCTGCAAGAGGCACGTTTCACTAGCATACAATGGGAAGGCTCCTTTAGGATGTGTGGGGTCTTAGCTAGTCAAAAGGTCATTACGTTGCTTGATACAGGGGCCACACATAACTTCATTGACGCTAGGTTGGTTGAGAAGCGTGGAATTCAAACAAAGGACTTTGAAGGTATAAGAGTGAAGGTTGTTGATGGCTACACTCTTATGTGTGATAGGATGATTTCAGACCTCCCTATACACTTAAATAATTTTGAATTTAAGGAAAATTTCTATGTGGTAAATATGGGAGATACTAATATGGTTCTAGGCATGAGATGGCTTCATGACATAGGAGAGTTTACCCTTAACCTTCGAGAGATGGAGATGAAATTAAAGGTTGATGGGAAGTCTCATGTGCTGAAGGCAGTTAGAGATAGTAGTTTCAGGATGATATCTTACAGAAGGATGGAGAGACTCATGCGCCATGACATGGTTGAGTGGGTTGTAGAGTGTATGTTGATGCCATCACAGGAAGGGCAGCAAAAACTCACCTATCATCTTGATGTATAGGACCTGAGGATTAAACACTCTAAGGTGTTTAGTGACATTCCCCCAAGTAGACCTCTAGACAAGGGTATTGAAAACATCATAGAGTTGGAGGAGGGTGCAAAAATAGTGATAATCACCCCTTACAGGCACCCTAAGCGGTTGAAAGACGAAATTGAAAATACAATAAAGGAGTTGCTTGCTATGGGGCATATTAGACCAAGCAAATCACCCTTTGCTTCATCAGTAGTTTTGGTAAATAAAAAATATGGTACACTAAGGATGTGCATTGATTACAGAGTCCTTAATAAAAGGACTATTAAAAACAAGTACCCTATACCTCGTATTGAAGAGTTTCTTGATGAGCTTCACAGTGCTGGCTACTTCTCGAAAATAGATTTGAGACCGAGTTATCACCAGATCAGGGTCAGAGAGCAGGACATCGAGAAGATAGCATTAAAATGTCATTGTGGACACTTTGAGTTTGTGGTTATTCCATTTGGGCTAACTAATTCCCCTGCTACGTTTCAGTCCACCATGAATAGGGTCTTCCAGTCACAATTGACGAGGTTTGTTTTGGTCTTCTTTGATGACATATTGGTCTATAACAAAACTTGGGAGGAGCATATTGCCCATTTGGATAAAGTGTTGGGTATTATTGATAGGGAGTCCTTGTATGCCAAGGAATCCAAATGTGATTTGAGCATGACGAAGTTGTTGTATTTAGGCCATATTATTAGTGCAGAGGGTGTTTGCATGGATCCAAACAAGGTCCGAGCTATTGTTAAGTGGCCTACTCCTGAGAGTCTTACTCAACTTAGAGGTTTTTTGGGCTTATGTGGCTTCTACCGTTGATTTGTTAGTGGGTATTCACGGCATGCAGCACCACTTACAGATTTGACGAAGAAAGGGGCGTTTGTTTGGACTTCTGAGGCACAGGAGTGTTTTGAGAAATTCAAATGCTTGATGACTCCATGTCCAGTCCTTGCATTACCAGATTTTACAAAGCCCTTTAAGCTTCAGTGTGATGCCTTCGGTGAGGGTATTGGCACAGTGCTTATGTAGGATAATCATCCTATTGCTTTTGAGAGAAGGAAGCTTAGGGGACTAGAGAGGAGCTATAGTATATATGAAAAGGAAATGTTAGCCATCATGCACACATTAGCTAAATTCAGGCAATACCTTGTGGGCAGCTAATTTTGTGTTAAAATGGATCATAACAACCTAAGACATTTCCTAGGGCAGTGAGATCTCAATGATCGTCAGCAGAAGTGGGTAAGTTGCAGTCATATGACTTTGACATTGCCTATGTCAAAGGGACTCAAAATGTTGTTGCTAATGCTTTGTCTCGCTGACCACATTTGAGCTCCATGGTTGAGATTTTAGAGGATTCGAGACATCTGATTACAATAGAGTATGCCAAAGAATCATGGGCTTCTAGCATTGTTGAGGGTTCAGTACAGGACAATAGATATTCAGTTGTAAATGAGCTTATCATTTACAAAGGGAGAATTTTCTTGACCCTAGGATTAGAGATGAAGAGCAAGGTGTTGAGAACCTTTCATGATGTGCCCATCGCAGGACATCTCGAGTATTTCAAAACTTACAAGAAAATACAGGAGGGAAAGGTCTCAAGTCAGATGTTCTTCAGTATGTCAGAGAGTTCCCTGTTTGTCAACAAAATAAACAGGAGCATACCTATCCTGTAGAGTTACTTCAGCCACTTTCGATTCCTGATAGGAAGTGGGAATGCTTGTCTATGGACTTTATTACGGGCTTGCCGAAAGCCCAAGGTAGAGATTGCATTTATGTGATTGTTGATTGGCTCGCGAAGTATGCTCACTTCTTCCCGATTATAGCTACATATTCAGCTACACAGGTAACAGAGTTGTTTTTCCATGAGGTATTCAGGTTGCATGGTCTACCTTGGAGTATTTTCAACGACAGGGATAGTCAGTTCTTGAGTCACTTATGGCAGATTTAGACTTTGTGGGACTGAGCTTACTCCGAGCACTAGCTACCACCCGCAGACAGATGGTTAGACAGAGATTGTAAACAAATGGGTGGAGGGATACCTCAGGAACTGTAATGTCCCCGTTTTAGCTGACATTGTTTGTTGACGAGTTAGCCTATCATTCAGATCCTCGTAGGCTGGCAGATGTGTTCAGAGGATCACTTGAGGCAGTTATCCAGTGTTTGGGAACATTACTCCAGCAGTTGATTAAGGTTTGACCTTGGCAGACACTTTTAGAGTGATTTACAGATACTTACTATTTATAGTAAGTCAGGCAGGCAAGAGTTGCTATTTTTGGCAGGGCACCTGATTCAGTTGGTCAGCTCAGTTTCGACCCAGTTTGACAATTTGATGAGCAAACGGGGAATAAGGGAGCATTTATCTCAGAAAAATTTCTCAAAAAATTTGTCCGTTGGAGTACAAAAATCAGCATTCTAAAAATAGAAATTGTTGAAGACTTGTCTAAACCAAGGCGAGTTTACAGTCATTCTTCGAGTTTTCTGGAATGGAGTACACTCCTAATGTTTTCAAGTCTGAATCAGCTCTCTTTCACAATTATATCAAAACAGCTGAGACAGACTTGCATCATGTCAAGCCGGTGTTCGATCTACATGCCTTGGAGAGAGCAGGCAACACTTCAATCAAGAACCTAGGACATTCTGGACTCTTCGCAGCAGCGTCTATTCCTATATCAGTTTAGAGCCTTGAGTTCGTAATCGCTTGCATTAAGCATTACAACCCGGCTACTAGGGAGATCCAGTCAGCAGATGGTAGATTGATTTGCAGTCTAAAGCCTGATATGGTCAAAAGGTGTTTTTCCATTCCCCCGTGGCCTGAAAGCGTAACTCTTTCTCAAAGGGTGAATGCGAAAGGATATGGAATATGCATAAAGAAAAATACAACAAGAAGATTGTACTAAAGTGAATGAAAGAAAAGCATAAGACTCTGCCAAAGAGTGTCGGGCTTGATGAAGTGCAAGATCAATTTCAAAGTGTTGTTCACAGTTGCAGTCCAGTTGGCGGAAGGATGGGCCATATTTCAGTAATGTCAGCAAAGTTCGATAAAGCGGCCAATGAGGTCGAAGATTTCTTGAGATCTATTGCAGATGCTGAAGATATTCTTGAAAAGCAGTGTTTTGTTGTTGATGGCATAGATGCACTGAACCGGGACACAATCTCTAACTTCCTAGCGGATGTCATCGATCTTTAAAGCAGCTTTCTTCTAGAAGCTTTCTTTCCTGCTTTCTTTCTATTCTTGGAATAATCCTTATCCATTCTTTGAGGATAGAAAGAAGATAAAATGTAATAGTTGGTGTTTCCCGCTTTTTCTGCTTTCTAGGGTTTTATCTTTCTAGATTTAGTAATAAAGCTTGCTTGTTGAGCAAGCCCTAGATTGTGAAAGCAAGGAGATTTTAGGGTTCCCTACTCCTCTGCTTCTCTATAAATAAGAGCCTTTGCTCATTTAGTTTCTTTAACGGTTATTGTCATAGCAAATTGCGAGCCTGAATTGCAGCAAATTGTTATTCAGTTTCAGTTCACTTAGTTAAACCGTGCTAGTGAGAACAAAACGCTGAGCCTATTGTGCCTTCTATTTGTTGCTCAAGTATTGTTCATTTGTGTTGTGATAAGCAAATTGTTGAGCCTCTTTAGCCAACAAGGAGTTAGTGAGATTGTTGTTTTCTATTGTGTTAAGAATAAGTTTGCAAGCCTCCTTAGCTGCAATTTCTTGTTCAAGGCATGTTAGAAGTGAGCTTTGTTTTAGAGATTTGAGTAATAAAATCATGAGCCTCTTTTGCCTTGGTCTAAAATCTCAGATTTCCGTTATCAGTGTTCTACTTTTATGATCTTTATTTCAGCTTGCAGTGAAGTGTGTAGGTGTTCATTGAAAGAGAGATTATTGAAGTATTTTTGTCAGAGAATCTACCTTGTTAATTTCTAACTTCTCTTGCTCTGCTATTACTTGAGAGGTTAGGAACGTCTTTAGTTTAAGTTAGTCGTAGTTGAACTTCTTATTTCAGAAAATCTCATTTGTTTGTGTTTAAAAAACCTTGTGCTCTAAGCTGATAAAAAAGATAGGCAACTTAGTTTTAGTTTACTTTCTTTCAAACACCATCAGCAAGAGGGAGCTTCCCCTCCTAATTTGAAAAGCAGTTTATCTGTGCATAGCTGTCCGTTTTCAAATCCTCATTTCAGAGGTGCGAATTTAAACACCAACAGAGTATAATGTCTAATAGTGCCCATCAACTGGGACATCATGTCCATCATATTATCATGCCTGCGTCTAAACTCCTCATCAGTAATATCACCCTCTGCATGCGCTTTCCCTAAATCCCTAAGTGACTCTGCAGGGGTCTCACGGTCTGCCATCATAGTTGTGACACTGTTCTCACTGTTGTTAGAGCTAGATCTGTGAATACCCAATAATCATGATACTGTCTCACCTTCAGGAATAGGTGGACCTGTCCAATCCTCAACTCTGCTTGTTCCTACACCCTTAGTATAATGAATGATGTCTCTACTCATGAAAAAGCAACCAAAAAGCACTCTGTATACTGAAAAAGCAACTGAAAAAGCACAGGATGGTAGGAAAACTATGCTCTGATACCACTGTAAGAGACCAGGTGTCTCTCAACCCAAAACCCTGACTGAAAATACTAATTTTGCTTGTTTTGTATTTTTTTTATTTTTTTGATGAGTTTTTGCAATAAATGATAAATTGCAATTTTGCAAGGAAAATGCTTGAAAAATTAAATAAAAATACCAAATGCGTAAATCTACAGAATAAAGCTCGAATTCCAATGCTATACGATTTATTGTCTTTCCAGAATGTATACAACTGCTAGATTCAGACATACAAATAAAAGACAGACGATTTATTAAAGAACCTGGATAGGTTTGCAGACGCCTGTGAGAAAGCCCAAAAAGGTACGGTTGAATGAGATAAGCAATCTTCTGGCCCTGAGATTGATGTCGAAGCTTCCAATACCCTAGGCGCATAAAATCCAATGAGCAGATGCTGAGAAAAGAAGGCGTATTCTCCTGTGAAGAAAAGTACGGCCTTGCTGGTATAGAAAAGTACGGCCCAACAGCAGCATTAAATATGGTACGACCTCCAGAATAAAAAGCCAAATATCTATGCAATGATCTTTGATAGGTCGCCCCAATCAACTAATGAATAATCTTTGTAAACTCTGCCTGAATCGATCCAGTAAGCTCAACTGCAACCTTTGTATGAAGTCACCGAGTACGACAATCTTCAACTGGTATTTCACAGTCTTAGTATGCCAGATCTTGAAGAGGGAACATTCTCCAAAATCAATGTCTGTTGAAACCCTAGGTTCGCAAACCCCAATGCTTAGAGCAAGAATAAGACAAATTGAATAATCATAACATAAGAGTTCGATTTGTCCTGGCAGTGTATATATAACCCTCTTTCAAAAATTTGACCCAAGCTTCTTTTTAATAATCATTTAAATAAATGATTAAATTCGCCTTTTCTCAACTTAGGAAAAATATTAATTAAATGGCGTCCATCTTTAATGAATAAATAATTATTCATTATAATAAACATTTCACTTTATTATAAAGTATTAAAAATACTTTATAATATGCCATTAATTATTAATATTTAAATATATTAATAAAGTGACTTTATAACATAAAGTCAAAATATCAATTATTTAATAATCATTAAATGCTCCGTTATTTTCCATCTGACCATCAAACTGATGAACTAGGTCGACTCTAAGCTAACCAGTTGAACTAGGTGCCCTGCCCAAAATAGCAGCTTCTGCCTGCCTGACTTGCTATAAATAATAAGTAACTGAAAAACCTCTCTGAAAGATTCTGCAAAGGCCCAATCTTAATCAACTGAAAGAATGATGCTCCTGAACACCGGGTAACTGCCTCAAATGATCCTCCACACACATCTCTCAGCCTACAAGGATCGAAATAATAGGCTAACCACATATCCAGCTGTGCTGACTAGGTAGGGGACATCACAAATTTCAGGTGATAACAATACCCTTTTGGCGAGACCACCATGATTCGGCGAGACATTACCCCGAAGCCAAAACATTACACCGAAGGCACAATCCTTCGGCGAGACTTCATCGGGTCGACAAGACATCATTCCGAACTCAGAACATTTCAGCGAGATCAACGTTAATCGGCAGGACATCACGCCGAACTCCTCATCATTCTCCCCGAGATCATTTCATTTCGGCGAGACTTCACACTGCACTCACAACCTTTCGCCGAGACCTCCATCAGTCGGCAAGACGTTATGCCGATCGAAAAATCTTTCAACCAGACTACCGCCTTTCGGTGAGACGTTACAGCGAGCCCCAATCTTTCAATGAGACATCACACCGAACTAACCTCTCTGTCGGCGAGACCATGATCATAAAAGGATGCAAGCCTCAGGGTCTTCGGCATCCAATGTTAGTACCCCCAGTGCCGACTCAAATTTCACAGATCCCATGGTCCAAAGGTTGGCAAATGAAGTTTTGTCTCTCAAGAAACAAGTTTCAAACAACAACAGTAATAACTACAAGGACGTCCCTAGGAGGACTTTCCCTAACTATGCTGGCAACAAAAATCAGAATCGTCTCCCAACACCTCCAGGAAGGCTTGCTCTGGAAGCCCCGCCTGCCAACAATGCTGCAGGGTACTATGAGACTGAACAAGATGATTATGTGCAGCCCGAATACCCTGAAGAAGAAAATGCCGACCTCTTCCAAGAAGAAGAAACTGAACCGGCTGGCGACTCCAAGATTAGCTATTTGCAAATGATGGAAGAAGAAGAAGAAGAAGACGACTTGGTGACTGACACTTACGCTGTTTTTACGCGACATCAACAAAATCAACTTGATAAAGCTCAAGCTGCTGCTATTCCAGAAAAAGAGAAGCCGCCAGTAACGATCGCCAAAAGAGGATCTCCCCTCCCTTGGCAACCTAAGAAAGCAGCAAATCCACAAGTGCACCTCGTTCTCCTTCATCAACTCTCGTTATTCCTAAAGCTAATCCCCCTGTTCCAAAGACCAGTGTGCCTTTTGTGAAACCAATCAGTGAAGTTACCACTTCCAACCTACAAAGTTTTTTCCAGGCTTTCGACATTATTGACCATGCCAAGAAAACCAAGGTTCAAATGTCCGAGGCTGAATACCTCAAAGCCAACCCTGACCAATTTGACAGGCTTGTCAAGTTCGTCAATGATAAAAGAATTTCCCCAAGTCAGGATACTCCTCCTGGCATTCCAGTTGCTCCTAAACCCAAGATATCACAGAGTAACCTTGTATCTAATCCGCCCACTGCTTCCGGACACATTGATCCGTTTTTCATCTCCCTACTCGTAAATGGTTTCAAGCTGAGTAACTGTGTCATAGACTCTGGTGCATCCGACAATGTGATGCCTGCCAAGGTAGCTACTGCTTTAGGCCTTGAAATGACCAAAACTTTCAGCCGTTGTTTTTCCATGGAGAATAAACAAGTGCCATTGATCGATCAGATCAAAGATGCGCAATACGCATTCGCCACGTACTCGGAGAAGAAAATAAAAATGAGGGTCCTCGTGGCCGATGTACCAGCTTCCTACGGAATCCTCCTCGGACGCAATTTTTGCAAAGATGTTGGAGGAGAACTAAGTATGGATATGTCCGAAGCAAGAATACAGTAAAAGGTGTGATGCAAAAGCTGATTCCTGAAAAAGAATCAAAGTTTTCAGTTGCCAAGTCAAATGATCCCAGAGCTCAGATTTTGTTCGAATCCTCAGGCATGGGAACTTACTATCTACAGACAAATGAGGTAGGAGAATCCTCGACTCAAAATGAGTTAGAGAATGATGATATTTCTTCCACTTCAAATGAGACGTCATCAGGAGATTTGTCCATCTCCGACCATGAATCTTCGTCAGAGGATGAAGCTTTGGACTTTGACACTGTTAGCATTGGTGATCCCAACGGCGTCTGGTTGCTCGAGTTTGATGGTAGCTGCTCTTCGACCGGCTCTAGAGCAGGAATGGTTTTTATTTCGCCAGCAGGAAAGTTTTTCCCTTTCTCCTTCAAGTTGCAGTTTGATAACACCAATAACGCTGCCGAGTATGAAGCCCTGTTGTTGGGAATGCAAGTCGCACTGAAGAAAGGTATAAAAAATCTCCATGCACAAGGTGACGCCGAGCTGATAGTATGTCAAGTGAGAAATCTCTATCAGACAAAGAATGAGAGACTCAGGCATTATCGGAATCTAGTATGGGATTCCATTGAGGAATTCGAAGCTTTTGATATCTCTGTGGTTCCCAGAGAATACAATACTAGAGCTGATTCCCTCGCAATCTCTGCCACGCTCTTGGTGCCACACAAAGACTTTCAAGGTTCTACCTACACCATAGAGTTGGTTTTCCGCCCAAGTGTACCTGACAATTTAGAGAACTGGCAGATTTTCAATGACGATCATCAAATCATCGCCTTTCTTGAGAAAGCAGAGAATTTTGATGAGTTGTATTTTGAGGGCAGCGATTCTCCGCCTCGAGAATCTGTGTCTAATATAGATCCTATCACGGGTGAAGAATATTTGCAACTAAAAGGGAATAAGATTCCTAAAGGATTGGTATCCTTGGAAAAGCTTTTTGACAATTATGATCACCACGTGAAGAAGCAACTCTCAGATTCTAACTCATCTAATGAAGCGGAACAAGTTAATTTAGGAACTGAAGCCAACCCTAAGATGGTCAACATTGGTAAATGTTGCACGGCCGAAGAAAGAAGACAATTTGCTCAGCTACTACAGGAGTATATTGATGTCTTGGCATATTCATACGAAGATCTAAAATCATTTCGGCCTAAAGAAGTGCAACATGATATTCCTCTCAAGGTTGGAGCTTTGCCTTACAAACAAAAGCAGAGGTAGTACAATCCCAAGATCTCTGGAACAATTTTGGCGGAAGTTCAAAAGATGCTGAATGCACGGATAATATTCCCTATCCATCATTCAACGTGGATAGCCAATATTGTCCCCGTTCGTAAGAAGAATGGTGAAATCCGCATTTGTGTAGATTTTAGAAACCTAAATCAATTGTCTCTCAAAGACAATTACCCACTTCCAGTAATGGATCAAGTTCTACAAAATGTAACTGGATCCGAGATGCTCTCCATGCTAGACGGATTTTCCGGTTATAATAAAATTGAAGTCAATTCAAGCGATCAACACAAAACCGCTTTCACAATGCCATGGGGAACCTTTGCATATCGCAGAATGCCGTTTGGTTTGATCAACGCTGGCGCTACATTCCAATGTGCCATGGATCTCGCTTTCCATGACGTGATGGGAAAGTTCATTGTGGTGTACCTTGACGATCTCACGGTTTTCTCTAAGCAATGTCATGAGCATTTCTACCATTCGAGGCAAACTCTAGAGAGACGCCATCAGCACGACATCTCCCTAAATCCCAAAAAGTCAACTTTTGGGGTGACAGAAGGTAAACTTCTTGGTCACGTTGTATCTGCAAAAGGAATCAACATTGACTTGGAAAGAGTCAATGGAATTAAATCTCTCGCTTTGCCATCAAGTAAGAAAGCTGTTCATTCCTTTTTCGGCAAAGTAAACTTCTTAAGGAGGTTTCTTCCAGACTTTGCTGAAAAGACCCGTCATATTGTAAATATGATGAAGGGTAACGCCACATTCCATTGGACGGCAGAAGGCAAAGCAGCGTTCGATGACATCAAGGAGGCCATTGCTCATGCGCCTGTGTTGGTTTTCCCTAACTACACCAAAGATTTTGCTATGTACAGTTATGCTTCCGAGCATACACTATCAGCAATTTTGGTACAGGAAAATGATGAAGGCTTTGAATCCCCCATTGCATTCATGAGCTGCCCCCTGAAGAATTATGAATTGAAATATTCTCAAATGGAGAAGCATGTTTTTGCAGTTGTAAAATCCGTCAAGCATTTCCGGTTCTACATTCTAAGCAATCATGTTAAATTTCTCGTCCCAGATTCGACTGTTAAATCCATCCTAACACAACAGGAATTTGGAACAAAAAGAGGCAATTGGATTGCCAAGATTCAGGAATATGATTTGGAGATTAAACCCACTAAGTTGATATGTGGATGTGGCCTTTGTCAGCTTATTGCAGAAAATAGTCCAGATGAAGAAGTTTTAGACGAAGAGGAGGTTGATCCCAGTACACTTCCAATGGTACTATTTGTTAGCACCACTGACGAATGGTATTCCAACATCGCTCACTTCCTGACATACGGAGAATGTCCCAATCACTTGACTCCAAAGGAAAAGAGAACCATCAAGCTGAAATCAGCTAATTTTGTCTTATGGGACAATGGCTTGTATAAGCGTGCAATGGACGGGACATTTTTCAAATGTGTTGATAAAGAACAACAGCAAAAGTTGCTGAAATCTTATCATGATTTGGCATGTGGTGGGCATTTCTCAGCGCCAGTAACCGCTCACAAAATCCTGAGAGCGAAGTATTATTGGCCCACACTTTTTTCAGGACACGTACTCTTGGGTGCGTAAGTGTGAGTTGTGCCAATAGTTTGTCGGCCATCCCAGGTTGGCATCTTTGCCATTAAAACCTGTTGTGATTGATGAACCTTTCAGGCAATGGGGCATTGATTTCATAGGTGCAGTTAATCCATCATCAAGTGCTGGACATATCTATGTTTTAACTGCTACTGACTATTTTACCAAATGGGTGGAAGCAATACCTACCAAGCGTGCTACTTCAGAGGTAGTGTGCAGTTTCTTAAAAGAAAGCATTATTTCCAGGTTCGGTGTGCCGAACAAGATTGTTGCTGACAATGCTTCTGCCTTCTCATCAAACGAGATTACTGAGTTTTGTTTTGAACATGGTATAACCTTGTCACATTCTTCTAACTATTATCCACAGGGTAATGGTCAGGCGGAATCTAGTAACAAGAATCTGGTGACTATAATCCGCAAGTTGGTGGATGAGAATCAACGTTTGTGGCACAAGGCTTTGTTTGATGCTTTGTGGGCAGACAAAATAACTCCAAAGTGAGCAATCGGCATGTCTCCTTTTCAACTCTTGTATGGGTTGAATGCCGAGATTCCTATAACCTTGGAATTACCAGCCCTCAAGTTGGCTAAGGCCATTGAAGGAGAATCGAGTTCAAGTGGTTGACCGCATCGCGGAACACTATTGATAAGCGCATCATGTATCTCTCTGAATTGGAGGAGAGTCGAGTTCAAGTGGCTGACCGCATCGCGGAACACCAGGACCAAGTGAAGAAGCTGTTTGAAAAAAAAGCTAAGTCTCGAGAATTTCAAATTGGTGACCTCGTTCTCCTGTGGGACAAATGAAGAGAACCAAAAGGTATGCACGGGAAATTTGACTCACTGTGGACAGGAGCTTTCCAAATACATCAATTGCATGGTGAAAACAGTTTCTTGTTAGCATACGGAGATGGAACGCCATTTGCCCTTCCTCACAATGGGCAACATCTCAAGCACTTTACACAGTAAAGAAGTTGGCGTTGGTATGTAAATACTTTTTATTTTTAAGTCCTTTTGAGTCTTTATGTTTTAGTTTTTGTCAACGTCATCGCCTAACTCTAAGCCCAATGGATGGATAAAGGCACTTGAATTCTGAAATTCTTCTTCCTTCATTCTTTTCAAAGAACAACCGAAGGAAGATCCCCAGCAGGAGCCAGCTATTATCACAGAATTTAGCAGCGCTCGTTCCACGAATAACCCCCCTACGAAACTTGTCCATTTCCTAGGATTTGTGAAGTTCAAGTACGCATAGCGAAGTGATTTTCAAACCACCTCAAAATGCGTTCCAAAGCCTCGAATAGTCAATTCGAGCATTCCCCCATGTTCGCCTCGTGAAGACCTTCGAAATGAGCCCCTTCGTGAAGTCTCGCTGTTCATACTTATCGAATTGCGAAAAGTGCAGTTGCACTAAAAAAGTGCGCTCCTGCTTTCAAGCCAAAATTTGGCTAAGTATGAAAAGTGCAGGGGCGCTAATTTTTAGCGCCCCTGCATAAAAGTGAACTTTTTAAAAAATATGTAATATCGCTGAATTTTAGCGCTATTACACTTTTTTCTGACACTTAACTTTTTCCGGCCCTGGCGCGTTTCTTCATGTTTTTCGCATTTTTCGTCAATCGTGCCACTTTTCGTGCCTAAATTTATTGCTCGACTTGAGTTAGGTTTTCAATTTTCTCTTTCACTTAAAAGTGTTTTATTTCACCATTTTCATTGTTTATGATCTTTTGTCTTCTTTTCTTCTTGCTGGTCGAGTGCTCTTCAAACTGCAAATCACGTTTTTGACCATTTCAAGTCTTTTCTCCAGCAATCCTTGCGTTTCATCTGGGTAAGTCAATTCCTCTTGCTTCTTCTCCTTTCTCCATTCGTTTTTTTATATTTCTAGGATTTACATATGCGTTTCTTTTTGTTTTCTTTCCACGCGTTTTGTTTTCTTCTCACACGTTCTCCCTTTCTCCCTTCGCATTTTTTCCTCTCCATTCACACCTTTGTTTCGCATGCTCTATCAATGTTTCTTCTTCACAACGTAACGAATTGCAAGCTCTTCTTCCTCACGCACATTCCTCTTGCTTTTCTTTCCAACGTTTTTATGCTAACGCCTTTCCTTGTCGCCCTTTCTATCTTACTTTGGTGCGAACTTTGAAAAATCCCTTGTTTTGAAAGAGGGTTTCTTTGGCTCTTGAACGTTTTTACAATGGTGATGAAACAAATTGCAGCTCTATCCAAAGGAAAACAAATTTTGTCTTCAAAGCTTTCCAAGTTACAAAAACTTTGCCAACCCTGAGCGTCGTTGTCATGCATCGCTACATCTGTTTTATCAAAAATATGTCTCAGATGCAGAAGCGCTTTGTAATGTCCCCTTTTCAAGCCTGACTTTTTCAGTGACCGTTAGCCTTTCCTTGGGAACCCGGAGGCTAGTCGGAAGTTAAAATTAGGGTTTCCTAATTTTGAGGAGGTCTTTGCTCAGAGATGATAGTTTTAATGGCGGATTCCTTCTGGGTTTTCAGAGGGCTTCGCAGTGATATGCTCGTCTCAGCATTCAGAGTACTTTTTGGAATTTACTATTTTTAGTAAATTCTATTTTTGGCAGTTTTCGGATGAGCTCAGGTTGGTTGACTTCCGAGTTCAGATTGATCAGTTGACTTCATCAGTATTGGCTTCAGGGCATTTGCAGAGAAATGAGTTAAGTCATTTAAATTAAAAAGTCACGTTAAAATGTTATATTTTAATGTTGACCCTTGGCTTAGGCTTAATGACTTAATGTCGTTTTAAAAAGGTGGTCATTGAGGGTGGCGCCCTCATTAAAGAACATTTTAATATTCCCTAAGTCAAAGCAAGATTATGTTTGGCGCATATTTCAAAGTTGAATATTTAAATGAAATATTAAATCAAGAGCTTGAAGGCAAAAGTACGCCATCATTGAGGAAAGGGGATCTTGACCTAAAATCAGATTCTAGGGTTTCGTGAAGTCAAGCGAAGATTATAAAAAGGGAGTCTTGTGCATCATTTGGATCATCTTGGAAAATACACCGTTATGCTGCCGGATTGAATCTGGATCACTTCGAGGGATGAAGACCTCCTAACCATTGGGCATCTCTTCTCGTTTGTAAGACAACGACTAGTGATGAATTTAGTCTAGTTGTGAATTCATTGTATTCCGTGCATTGTAATCTGCATTAGTATTGTTAGTTTCAGATCTTGCATGTTAGAGGTTTCCTGATTTTAGCACTTAGCTACAGCAGACTCAGTATTTCATTCATATTTCAAAAAAGACAAAATATTTCTTTGTGGGTATTGCATAAATCAATTGGTATGAGCTAGGCGCCATTGTATGTCAATTTGTGGAATTTTCATTGTAGTATTTGATTTTATAAAGCAAATCGCCTTCTCAGCTGTGGCCGTACTGTTTCAGCATCTTGGGATTCGTGTATTTAAAATCAGTAACATTTCAAGTCTGTTTAAGGTTCTGTTCTTGGTCGCCCCTATTCCACTTGAGTCTTGCAATTGATATATATCATTTGGAGGAGTATATAGAAAGATTTGAGCATTTCATGGTTTCCTATGCTGCTGGTAATGCGTTGAAAAGTGCAGGACTGTCACAGCAGATTGGATAAATCTGCATATTGATTGTTGATTGGTGTGGATAGTTCTTTCAAGCCACGTGAAGACAACAAGGAAGATTACCAAGCTGGAAGAATAAGGTTGGATCTATAATCTGCTGTTTCTCTGATCTTTACCTTATGCAATAAGTTCCGAATTTCGTGTAATTCTCTTATAAGTTGATCTTTTATTGATAGCAAGATCTCATTCCTTAAATTGTATACTGGCAGTAGTACTGTCGATCTTAGATTCTTGCTCAGTCAGATTGTAATGTTCTCTCTTTCAGCATTTTGATAATTGAATGTAATCCATCTCCGCCCTATGGTCGCTACTATCCCATACTGGGTTAGAAAGCACATTCTGGGTGTTGAGAGTCTTTGGCTTTCAGCATTTTCTTTCAAGCAATAGTTTGTTTTCACTCCGTCATATGGTGCCCCTCACTCCGTATTGGATTGGGTAGCACATACTTGACGTTGAGTTCTTTCCTGCAAGTAGAATAGAAGATCCTCTGACCAATGCTCGCCATCATCGGCGCCATTCTGGTTAGAGTTGCTTTCTTGCACGTTTCGGGTTTCTTCCCTAACCTTAACGGGTGCACTGCTTGTAATTTGTAATTTGAAAAATCGGCTCGAATATTTTGTGGTATCAGAGCCACGTATCCTGCCATCCTGTGAAATGGCCATGAGTGACAGAGAAATGAGGTATTTGGCAAGAGAGTATACAAGAGAGGCACAGTTCAGACACAGTTGCATCAAGCCCCAGAAGGTCACACAGCTTCCGAGGTTTTGAGGGCTAATTGGGAGCCTTCACAAGAAACAGAAATGGGGGATAATGAAAGAAGTTCTGGCAACAGAGGTGACAGTGGGAAGGGTATAGACAATTCAGCCAATTTGGGTCAAGGACTCGATAAGAAGATGGATGCCATGATGGATATGTTTTCTCTCCTGTTGGGGAAATTGGGTCCCAATATTCCACAACACAATTCAGGGCATCCCGGGGAGCACAGTGCTTCCAACCCGCACAATGGTCATGTTGCCCAACCTGCAGTGAGCAACACTTACATTTCTGCTAGACCATTCAAACCCACGTTTTGACACCAGCAATCCCACAGCCTGATCCTGAAGAAAATGTTTCATCCTTGGAGAGGGTGAGGATAGGCCGAACAGAGTATGACACTCTTCCTGATGAAGTAAAAATTGACATGTCCTTCAATGATTACATGGAGTATAGAAGGAAGGATAGAGGCCAAGGGAGAAACTATGATCAAAGAAGAACCCCAGCACAAGGAGATTGGAATCAAGCTCTCAACAAGGTTACGCTTGCCCATTTTGATGGAAGCGATAATAATTCTGCTCGAGCTTGGTTACAAAAACTAGACAACTATTTGGCACTTAGGCCCATGGCTGAAGAAGAAGCGATTAGATTCGCTACGCTACACCTAGATGGGGTGGCGCATGAATGGTGGTACCATGGCCTAGTCACCTTAGGTCATGGGTCTATCACTAGATACGATGAATTCTCCAATAGATTCATTGAAAGGTTCGAGAAGAAGGACCCAGAAGTGCACTTTAGGGAGTTGGCACAGTTGAGACAATATGGCACTGTGGATGCCTACATAGCTGAGTTTCAAAGACTTTCAGTTATGGTCACTGGAATCACAGAAAGAAGATTAGTAATCCTATTCACTGAAGGATTGATGGAGCCAATCAAGGGTTGGATCAAATCTTTTGATCCACCGTCCCTACAGGAAGCAATGAAAAAAGCTAGAAACATGGAGTGGGCTGCTCCCAAAGCAAAGTTCCATTCCAAACCAGCTTTTCACAAAGGAGACAGAGGGAAGAAGTTTCATCAGAAGCCTCATCATAAGGAGTTTAAACCCCAGAAACCTCCTGGTTCAAGATTGGATCCAGAGACTATCAATGAACTCCGAAGGAAGGGGTTGTGTTTCCGTTGTTGGGAAAAATGGTCCCAAGACCATGTGTGCCCAAAGGGTGCTAAAATTCATCAAATTGAGTTCTATACAGCTGATGAAAGCAATTCTGATTGTTCTGATCAGCAAGCTGATTTTGAGGACAGCGATGAAGAAAATACTCCAGAAGAGTCTGAAGGTGAAAAAGAAAGTGGTGGTACATTGGCTCAACTTTCGAGCTTCCAAAAGAATGAGTCCTTTAAAGTTCGTGGGATGATCAAAGGGCAACGTATTGTTGCTCTAATTGACACTGGTGCAACACATAACTTCATAGACGAAGTTGTGGTGGCAAAGAAAGGATTGCAAACAGAAGACTTTGAAGGGTTCAGAGTTATGGTTGCGGATGGGTTTCACATCTCATGCACCAAGAGGATTCCGAACATGTCAATGCAATTGGGCAATTACGAAGTCAAGGATGACTTCTATGTGGTCAATATTGGAGATACGGATGCTGTCCTTGGCATTCAATGGCTGCGATCTCTTGGAGAGATCTCTCTAAATCTGCAAACTATGGAGTTGAAGTTTCAATCCGATGGGAAGAAGGTGGTGTTGAGAGGAATGTCAAATGGTGGCCCTCGGATTGTATCATTCAAGAGGATGGCGAAGTTGATACGTCATGATCAAGTGGAATGGGCTGCTGAGTGCATGATTCTTCCAGCAAGTCTAGCTGAAACTAAAGTAGAGCATCCTCCTGATATCCAATCTTTACTCACCAAAAAGAGTAAAGTGTTTGCTGATTTACCTCCTGGACCTCCTCCTGATCGAGGTTCAGAACACATCATAGAGAGCTAAACCGGTGATCACAACTCCATACCGGTATCCAAAGAGGCAAAAGGATGAGATCGAGAAGAATATCCGAGAACTCTTGGAGATGGGTTTCATACGACCAAGCAAGAGCCCCTTTGCTTCTGCAGTGGTTCTTGTAAAGAAGAAGGATGGTACCATGCGCATGTGCGTGGACTATCGTGCTTTGAACCAAAGCACTATCAAGAATAGATACCCCATTCCCAGAATAGATGAGCTCATTGATGAGCTACATGGGGCTAAGTTCTTCTCAAAGATTGAT
This sequence comes from Sequoia sempervirens, assembly GCA_007258455.2. NCBI lineage: Eukaryota > Viridiplantae > Streptophyta > Pinopsida > Cupressales > Cupressaceae > Sequoia > Sequoia sempervirens. Next base: position 74,273 of record VDFB02093515.1, read on the forward strand.
CTAAGATCGGGTTACCATCAGATAAGGATGAGGGGATCAGATGTGGAAAAGACAGCTTTCAGGTGTCACTATGGCCACTTCGAATTCTTAGTCATGCCTTTTGGTTTGACTAATGCACCGGCCACCTTTCAGTCTTGCATGAACCGTGTGTTTCAGAATCACTTAAGACGGTTTGTATTGATTTTTTTTGATGATATTCTGATTTACAGCAAGACTTGGGGAGATCATCTCAAGCACTTGGAGGAAGTGCTTAGTATTATGGAGTCTGAGAGTCTGTTTGCTAAAGCTTCCAAATGTGAATTTGGAATGGAGGAATTATTATACCTTGGCCACATAATCAGTGCTGAGGGAGTAAAGGTGGATCCGGAGAAGATCAAAGCAGTGGTTGATTGGCCACCACCTGAAAGTTTGACTCAGTTGAAAGGCTTTTTGGGCCTTTGTGGTTTCTATCGGAGGTTTGTTAAGGGGTATTCTCAGAATGCGGCTCCCCTTACTGATCTCACCAAAAAGGGAGCCTTTGTTTGGTCAGAAAAGGCTCAAGTTGTTTTTGACAAATTTAAGAAGATCATGAGCTCGTGCCCAGTTTTGGCTATCCCTGATTTCTCCAAGCCATTCGAGCTGCAGTGTGATGCATCGGGTGAAGGAGTTGGTGCTGTCCTGATGCAAGACAAACACCCTATTGTGTTTGAAAGCCGAAAATTAAGGGGTGTGGAAAGGTCATATTCAATTTATGACAAAGAAATGCTTGCCATTATGCATGCATTAGCCAAGTTCCGACAGTACTTGGTGGGGAATAAGTTCGTGGTTAAAACAGACCACAATAGCCTCAAGCATTTTATGCACCAGAAGGATTTAAATGAGAGGCAACAGAAATGGGTAAGTAAGCTTCAAGCTTACGACTTTGACATTGAATACGTCAAAGGGAAAAATAATGTAGTGGCCGATGCTCTATCCAGAAGGCCTCATCTTAGCTCATTGTGTGAGCTTACTGCAGACTGGAGAGACATGTTGCTGGCTGATTATGCAAAAAATCAGTTTGCAACCAGCATTCTGGAAGGTACTTTCCATGATGAAAAGTACCAGGTGGTTGAGGGTTTGATTCAGTATAAGGGTAGAATCTTTCTGGTGGCTGATTCTAAGCTCAAGAAGAAGATTCTTTTGAATTTTCATGACATTCCAGTTGCTGGTCACCAAGGGTTTTTCAAGACCTATAGGCAGATCCGAGAAAGGTTTTCTTGGAAAGGTTTGAAGAGGGAGGTTCAACGTTACATTCAGGAATGTCCTGTTTGTCAAGCAAATAAAAATGAGCACACATTGCCAGCCGGTTTGCTGCAACCACTTCCAATTCCCAATCAAAAATGGGAAAGCATTTCAATGGATTTCATCACTGGGTTGCCCAAGGCCCAAGGGAAGGATTGTATCTACGTGGTAGTTGACAGATTAACCAATTTTGCTCATTTCTTTGCCATTACCAGTACTTTTTCTGCAGCTCAAGTTGCAGATTTGTTTTTTCGAGAAGTGTTTAGGCTTCATGGGTTGCCAAAGAATATTGTCAGTGATAGGGACAGCAAGTTCCTAAGTACCTTTTGGCAGGAAGTTTTCAGAATGAGTGGTACTGTGCTTACTCCAAGCACGAGTTATCACCCTCAAACTGATGGGCAAACAGAAGTGGTGAACAAGTGGTTGGAAGGCTACTTGAGAAATTATGTGTCCGAACAGCAGAAAGCTTGGGTTAAGTGGCTGCATATAGGCGAGTACTGCTACAACTCTACCTTCCATATGTCAATCAAAATGTCTCCTTTCTTGGCACTTTATGGATATGAAGCACCCAGCTTTGCAGATTTGGTATTTGGTGACAGCAAAGCACCATTAGCCAAGGATTTGTTGCAACATAGTCAGGACATAATGAGATCCTTGAAGGATAACTTGCAGATTGCACAAAATCAGCAAAAGTTGTATGCTGATCAGAAGCGTGTTGAGCGTTCTTTTGAGGTTGGGGATATGGTCTATCTCCGTTTACAACCTTACAGACAGTCAACTCTCAAGAAGAGTGGAGCCGAGAAGCTCAAACCTCGCTTCTATGGGCCGTTTAGGGTCATCAGAAAGGTTGGGGCTGTTGCTTATGAGTTGGAGCTACCTTCGGGGAGCGAGTGCATAACGCCTTTCACGGTCTCACCAAAAAGGCACTTGGACACAATGTGCTTCTTCACGCTTGCCACCGCTGGATGAAGAAGGATGATTGGTTCTAATTCGGTGACATACTTGACTTCAGAGAACGTTCCTTGAGGAATAGAACTATCAGAGAATGTTTGGTAAAGTGGAAGAACCTGCCTATGGAGGATGCAACTTGGGAAAGTGATGAGATAATGCAGCATCCTAGTTTGCAATTGCTTGAGGACAAGCAATCTTGGGGAGGGCGGACTGTAATGTCCCATTTTCAAGCCTGACTTTTCAGTGACCGTTAGCCTTTCCTTGGGAACCCGGAGGCTAGTCGGAAGTTAAAATTAGGGTTTCCTAATTTTGAGGAGGTCTTTGCTCAGAGATGATAGTTTTAATGGCGGATTCCTTCTGGGTTTTCAGAGGGCTTCGCAGTGATATGCTCGTCTCAGCATTCAGAGTACTTTTTGGAATTTACTATTTTTAGTAAATTCTATTTTTGGCAGTTTTCGGATGAGCTCAGGTTGGTTGACTTCCGGGTTCAGATTGATCAGTTGACTTCATCAGTATTGGCTTCAGGGCATTTGCAGAGAAATGAGTTAAGTCATTTAAATTAAAAATAGTCACGTTAAAATGTTATATTTTAATGTTGACCCTTGGCTTAGGCTTAATGACTTAATGTCGTTTTAAAAAGGTGGTCATTGAGGGTGGCGCCCTCATTAAAGAACATTTTAATATTCCCTAAGTCAAAGCAAGATTATGTTTGGCGCATATTTCAAAGTTGAATATTTAAATGAAATATTAAATCAAGAGCTTGAAGGCAAAAGTACGCCATCATTGAGGAAAGGGGATTTTGACCTAAAATCAGATTCTAGGGTTTCGTGAAGTCAAGCGAAGATTATAAAAAGGGAGTCTTGTGCATCATTTGGATCATCTTGGAAAATACACCGTTATGCTGCCGGATTGAATCTGGATCACTTCGAGGGATGAAGACCTCCTAACCATTGGGCATCTCTTCTCGTTTGTAAGACAACGACTAGTGATGAATTTAGTCTAGTTGTGAATTCATTGTATTCCGTGCATTGTAATCTGCATTAGTATTGTTAGTTTTCAGATCTTGCATGTTAGAGGTTTCCTGATTTTAGCATTTAGCTACAGCAGACTCAGTATCTCATTCATATTTCAAAAAAGACAAAAATATACATTGTGGGTGTTGCATAAATCCATTGTTATAGGCTAGGCGTCCCTTCATGCAAGAGTACAGATTTTATAGAGCACTGTCTGATTTTATAATTAAAATTCGCCCCTGTACTGGGCCGTACTGTCTCTAGTTCTTGGAAATTGTGCCATTAAATAAATCTGGCCTTTGCATTCTGTTTCTTGTTTCTAATCTATGTGCCATCATCTTATTGAGCTATGCATTCAGTTTTAGATTGATCTGATTAATCTTTAAGGGAGATTCGAGTTTTTCAAGAAGTTTCTGTGTGCTGGTTTATGAAGAAAACACAGGCCTGTCAACCAGATTGAGAAATCTGCATCTGGTTCTTGGACGGTATGAAGGAACTTTAAGTCTTGGCGGAATACTTCATTGTGGATGATCAAGAGCGAAAACGAGGTTGGATCTTTTAATTAATATCCTCATTCTCAGCTTCATTTCTCAGTAAAAAGAACTTATTCATGCTATTGTAAACTTCACAAGTGCTGGTTGTAATTGATAGCAAGTTGTCTTCTTTCAACTGTAAGCTGGCAGTAGTACTGACCGCATTATAGACCTTTGTTTTATCAATTTGTATTAGTCTTTACTTCCAGCAGTAGTTTGAAATTGTAAACTCCGCCCTATGGTCGCTACTCTCCCGTCTTGGGTCAGCAAGCACATTCTGGGTGTAGAGTAGATTCAGTAGTTAGCATTTCCTTCAAGCTTGCTTTCAATATTAGTTGGAAATTGTATAACTCCGCCCTATGGTAGCTACTTTCCCTGCGGGGTGAGCAAGCACATTCTGGGTGTTGAGTAGTTTCGTTATTCAGCATTTCATTTCAAGCTTTGCTTTCTGTAGTCACTCCGTCATATGGTCGCCCCTCACTCCGCCTTGGATTGGGTAGCACATACTTGACGTTGAGTTCCCTTCTGTATCTTGAGTTTACTTTCTTGCACGTTTACGGTTTATCCATCTAACCATAACGGGTGCACTTGCTTAATGTTGTAATCTGTTAATTGAAAAAACGAAAAAATTGGCTCGTATATTTCATATTTGCTACCTATACTATAGTTTTATTTAATTATATTATTTGGTCGACTAATAACACTCTCGGCCGACTACAAGAGATAACTAAAATAGCTATTCTTGAACTCCCACCAATGCCTTGGCATAGTAACAATAGCAACATCCTAAGCTCTTTGGAACTTGTCAAGGGATCCTTGCACTTAAGACTTCTCTAGCAATGGCATGGAATCTATACGAGTAACTTGTACCTCCAAATCATAGCTGCTCCCAGTCACTACTGTATCAATCTTTGCAATTCCCTTCTCTCTTGCCTGAATATGTTTGGCATTTAAGGCTAACTTGTCCATATTTTCTATGTATTGTGACCCTTCAAATGTATCTTACACAAATCTTTGGAATTCAGTCCAAACTTCATCATGTTTGATCTCTTTCCCTTTCTCATCAACAAAAGCATAAGGAATGGAAGTCACAAAGGTGGCAATATGCAGTTCAATCTTACCAAGTTTGGTCTTCCGATCTGTCAATATGGTAATGGTGTCTTCAAGCAGCTGAACTAAAAACTTGTACTATTCCAACTAGCTAAAAGAAGAATCTGCTTTTGCACTCTTAACCACACCCATTTCTATTAATCTCAATGACTTGAGGGTTTTGGTTATTTTGAGCTTTTTAATGAAATGTTCTTAGGTGGAGACCTTGCTCATTAGGGCATGGTCCAACTTTGAAATTTCGTTTCTTATGTGCTTCACTCTAACCAACAAAATATATTACTCATCAATTACTTGTGATTCCTACTGACAGTTTTATCAATCTATTTTTCCGGATTCTTCCCATTTGCAACAAGCTGATCCAATCACTTTTTTTTGATCATTGGATTGTAAAGCCTATGGCACAAAACCTATGGGCTTGGTACGGACTGCAGGAGGTGACCATTTTATTATTGGAGTTCATGTTTTCATCTTTGAGGACTCTTTCCCCACCATCTTGGAGGTCTCTTTCCTTGATGTTCTTAGAGGCTATCTCAAAGAGATTAATATGACCTTATTGTGAGTGAGATCCCAAGTTACTCTCAACCACTTGAAAATTGATTAGCTCTATATCTTGTATTGCTTTTCCCTCAAGAGGAATAGTTATCTTAACAATCAAGTGAACATATGTGTACTTTTTTCACTCAAGATCGTTTCTTTGTTCTCTTTGGTTTTGAGTTAGAAGGGATGAATGTGATTGTTGAAAAATTTATCTTATAAGAAGGCACAACCTTCCACTTCCTAGCTACATTGACTTAAATCATTTTGGTTGCTGTTTTTTCCTCCTCTTGTCTTCTAGAAGGGATTTTTATGGAATAAGAAAGGGTCGTTTTTGGTGATTCATGGGAAGGAATGATGAGGAACATGAGATGAAGGATATTGAAGGCGAATGGAGAAGGAGAAGATGATTGATATGGATCACATATTTGTCCATTTTTTGAGCATGTACAACATTGCACAACTAAACACTTGGGATGATAACGTTGCCTTCATTCAATATTCCTACAATAGAGCACAAAACAGCTCTGTGGGGCACAATCCATTTCATACATGTCTTGGGTTCTAGACAGCTATGTTGTAAGAGACCAAGTGTCTCTCAACCCAAAACCTCTAACTGTAAATGCGTTTTTTTGTTTGTTTTGCAATTTTTGATTTTTTTGAGGGTTTTTGAATAAATGAAAGGAAGTGCGATTTTGAAAATAAATGCAATTAAATTCAATAAAAAATTCATAAGAGATAAATAATGCAACAAATAGCTTCGAGGAAGTATGAATATTCACTGTTGGCTTTTTGGATCTGAGACAATGACCATTGCATTATACAATGAAA